>JASKGO010002251.1:0-32920 GCA_030556065.1 Holobus sp. GC000080
TATTTTATAATAAAAATATTTATTGGCCCAAATAATAAATTTGGATCAATTGTTAAATATATTCGGATTACATTTTAATAAATTATCTTGTATCACATAATTCGTTCGATTGTCAGAAAGTTTAACTCGGTAAAAGTTGCTAATTTGATAGCTTAAAAAAATCAGCATTTTTACCACTAATAAACTGTGCACCACAACTTTAAACAAAATTTAAATTTTCACGATTACAAATAGGGGAAAAGGGGAAAACAAAAACCATCTGCTGACACAATGGGAAATCAATTAAATGTTGATTAAAAGAAATGGTCGGATCAACTGAATTATACCGCCCGATATGAAGATAATGAAATCAATATAACAATGAACAGCGTAATTTGAATATGCATTAGGCCCTGAATTACAATAGCTATCATTTCGTGTGTGCTATTGCGGTTACCATTAAATAATAATAATCGCGCATTGCATTCATAAATGGTCTCGTTAATTACTTAGGCTAATATTCAATGAAATTTGCTCCTATTTAACAATAAATAATTAAGGGGAATTCTCTGAAAACGGAAGAAACAATTTCAAAAACTTGCGAACGACATAAAACACGAAATCAAAAATTGCATTTGTTTCATTAGAATTTATGAAGGCCAATAACAAGAAGGGTTTAAAGTTATAAAATCCACGTTAATTACCTTTGTATTTCATTGCAGCTTAGCGTATATTGTTGTTAACAGGAAGAGCATATTGTTTGATGTTTGTTGGCCAATTACTGCGGTACAGCTTTTAGATGTGGCGGCGAGAGAGCCGCCGCCCCCGATCCCATTGTTCCCCACACTCGCGCGCGCCATATGATAGCGAACGGTTCATATTATGTTTCTTTATGTCTTTGTTATTTCTAACTGAAATTTATGACGCGATCGCTGATTGCTTTTCAGTATTGAATGCTTCCGTTAAATTTTCTTGCTCATGTTTTATGAATGTAATAAAAATGTTTTACAATTAGGACGTCCATTCGCCGATTGATTTTTTTTTCCTCGTTATTCATTCAAAATTTATTTCGAAATTTGTTTACTTTTATTCTATCGGCAAATAAAAATTATAATATTATTATAAATTTCAAAACATTTATTTCAGCTGAAAAGTAGAAGCAGTGAAATTGTAAAATTATTTCGACTTTTATTGAGATAATATTGTTGAAAATCAGCGGTGACTGGTGAACCTCTCATTCATTGCAAATACAAAGCATTGCATTTCGTTCGACCACACAATCAAAAACGAACAACCATTGATGCCGTCCTCTTTTGGATAAAAGCCTGCAAACCATTTAATGCACCTGTCAATAATTAGCTGCCGTAAACAAAGGAATTTAATTAAAAAACACACTGAAGCAAAATAAATGAATACCGGGTGGTCAATTTCTCAAACCGAAATTCGGTGACTATTGGATTTCCAAAGTTGTAAATTCGGACAAATGGACAAAAAAGGGTTGGATTTTCGATGTTATTTTTCTTGGAAAAGTAGTTTATCCCGATAGGCTGGAAAGTTCAATTTTCAATAGGTGTAAGCTCTAATGCCGTGGTCAGGATTTATATTCAAATCTCCAACTTTTCTGCCGATTATTGTTTTTTTTTTTTTAATTTAATTAAATTAGGTATATAAGCAGAAATAAATGAATTAACTTTAAAAGGATCTTTTTTATGAATGAACGGCAATGAAGTTTAACCTTGTAAGAAGTAATAGGAAACTGTTATGTTACATATTTTAAATGCAAAATAAAAACTAATTGCCATAACTAAAACTTCTTCAACTTATTTTTATTTATTTTTTAATATATCTAATTTAATTTTTTTTAATGTTCCAATTTCCTTTGCTTTATAAAGACATCAAAAATTGGACCTCTCAATTTTAAATTAAATTTATTTTCCAAAATTTTGATGATAATTCAGGAACTGGGATACATTTTTCCGATTTTTGTAAACGGATATAAGTTGGGCGTAAAATTCCACCCATTTTAGTCCACTTAACTGAATTTCTATTTTCAAAACTATAGAAGTTACCTACATAGGGGTTGTTGGCCCTATAGCAATCACCAAAAATCAGGACGTGACTGGAACAAAACTATAATTAGTTTTAATAAAGGTGGGCCATCAACAAAATAATCATTACAAAGTTCATGTGACAAAAACATTGTTTACCCCTATAATTTCATAGATTTGAATTTAAAAAACAAAGGTATTTTTTTCATATAATTATCATTCACTTTTCAATATATATAATACAAATATTATATTAAAAAATTGTTATTAGAAAAGAGAAGAAATTGTTAACAAGTTGTATGTACTTTTGTAAATTATGTATTTATAGATATATTTTCAAATATATTATATATATATATATATATATAAAAAAAAATTCATTTTCTAAAATTATCATCCCTTTTGGTTTTTTGAAACAACAAATGCAACAATAACTGCCCAGTTATTGCAACTCGTAATTACAACCCAAACAATAACAAAAAAATCGCCCCAAAAAATTAAATGGGAAAATGTTTAGGGGCGCGTGTTGTGAAATGCGATGCAAAATGTATACACACACAATTGTGAACTTTGGCGGCTCATTGTTAGTTTAAAATGATGTTAATAATGGAAGTAGCGACGATGTCAGCTCTCCGGCTTAATGAAGTTTTCGTAAAACAGTCATCGGTGCGTGTCTGCCATTACACATACGCCACAATACGCCCCAATGGGCAATATAATATGACGCGCGGTTCGGCGACACGAAGGGGTAAACGTATTTGTAGGTGAACACAATATGGGGCCGGATTGGGGGGGTGTGGAAATGGATGGCAATGTGCGGTGCTGGATGCTGGATATGGCGCTCCGAAACTGGCGAATATTCCCAATGGCAAAAGCAAAAGGGGGGCCGCATATGCGATAATGATTATTTTCAGTTCGACTTTCGCATAGATGCCTCCTATAGGTATATTTCATGCCGAAGCGGCAATTGCATGGAAAGCTACGCATCTGGATCTGGCTGGAAGGAGAAATATATAGGAAGGCGGGAGAGACCAGGAAGGTAACAAGCCGTATGTATGGGCGAGTGGCAAAGATCCCTTATCCCGTTTTAAAGCCAGGTGTTACGCTTCTCCGTTCGCGCGGAATTGATTCAACTTTGCTGTGTGCCGCTATAGATATATAGGACGTAATGATATGTTTGCTCCCACTTTATCCTAACTAACTGCCAAACTTTATTCGATAGTACTGCCAAAAAGAATAGTTTTTTGATTATTTAATTTTTTGTTATTTGAATTTTTTTTAAGTATTGATTTTTAAATTTTGATCGTATTTATTTCATCTAGTCAGATACGTAAGAAGAATTTTTATGATAGGTAAGTTTTAAAGAAAGGTTAATTCAAATTTGAACATAGGACAATTCAAAATCATTTTATCAAATTTGGTAATAGAGAACTAACTTAAAGAGAAATATTTTTCTTAGCAAACTAAGTGATTTTTTATGTCGATAAGAAAGAAAAGTGTTCATTCAGAAAAACGAATAAATGGAAGAGCACAAAAAGCAGTCGGACCGTAATATATTTATCACAATATTTCTTGCGATAAACTAATGAAAAGATTAATATAAAGCAAAAGAGGGCAAAGGACTCTCTCGCATCCCTTTAATATTCCAAACATGCGACTGCTTTTCTGCAGACAGATACAGTCAGCCGGATGTAATATTTAAGAAAAATTGCCGCAACATTACAAGATTTTATAGCTTAGCAGATGATATATAGAACACGCCAAAGTGATTATTTAGCTTTAGTTTTGCCTTTTATTTTTGCTCCTTTCCCTCCCGGAATAAATCACGCTCCTTACACAGTCGCTACAGATGAACACAGCAGGACACACTGAATATCGACTGCGTCCACCTATACATTTATGCATTCGTGTGCGAACGCAGGAATAATAATAAATTCGCCGCCGCAAAATTGAGCTGGTCGTTTTGAAGTCGCTTGAAATTTGTTCGCCACACAGCCAATTGGAATTTGGAATTTTATGGTAAGTAAACGAAACTAATTTAATCGTTTAATTGGAATTTATTCGAGTCTTGTTTCGGTCGCTGGAGCTTCTGCTCAAATAAGATTGCGAGCCCTATGTGGACCTAGTTACTGCTTCGTTAAAAGATTTAATGACTTTAATCAAACGTCCCCGTCGAGTCTCTTTCCCGCACTGCTTTTCCAGAAGTAGCTGCTTCTGCTTCTGCTTCGGCTTCGGCTTCTGCTGCTACTGCTGCTATAGCTGCGAAGTCATTTTCTTGGCTCCTCCGTTTTTTCGCAACTGGAGCGCGAGAAATATCATTTCACGATAATTCGTTTCGTGTTCGTTCGCAATGTTTACCCGTTGCGAAACTGCAGCGGCCTGTTTATATATTTTACTGCCGTCAGTTTCTAATTTTTACATCGAATTTCGTCCATTAAAGTGGCGTAAATTTTTATGCAGGCAGCAGCGATTTTAATGAAATGAAATTCCAAATATCGGAGCTATGCTTTGCGCAAAAATAACGGACTGAAGCAATTTCTTCGCAAGCTCTCGAACTGTCGTTCGCTCTGTTATTTGAATTTCTATGAATATTCTGTGTAAAGTATGTGTAATATAAGAAATTCTATTTCTACAGAAAAAGGTTCCAAATACAAGAGCATAAATTTACTAGTTCAGGGTGTGTTTATGAAATTGGATTTTCTTTTTAGCTTTCTTATAAATAATATTTATTTGCAAATATTCTACCCACTTTGTAACAAATTATGATTTTTTCTTTGAGAATCTTCGATTATCTATGATAAATAAACTTAACGGGTTTAAATTGTGGAAATTTAGATACTGACTTCTAACCAGCAGAATGAAATTTTACAGTTATTTCAGCAAAAAGTGTGGAAAATTGAGTCACAATTCCATTAACAAAACTGTAACCAAATTCGTAATTTATGTAAATTATATACTGGTAAAATAGTAATGCAAGTAATAAGAAATTTAACAAAAGTAAGTAATAACAAAATTTAAAATTATGTATACGTTTTTCAAGGATTAAATAAAAATTTTGAAAGTAATTTTAATTAAATTATGGCATTTGATAAATTATGCAAGATAAAAACAGAATTGCGTACTACAATTTAAGACAAAATAAGTAATACATTGAATTTAAAATCATCAAATATGTACCAGAAATCAAAGCAAAATTAAAAAAAAAATGAAATCAAGCATAATCTGTTAATAATAAATAAGCAAAATGCAAATGGCTAAAAAACAGCAGCATTATATATTTGAAACAGGAAACAAAGGCAACGAATTCTAATGAAACATGTTTCCATCCCTCTTCGTTAGTCCAACAATGCAGGTAATTAAAGCATGGCGGAAATAAATGGACACCCTTTAAGCCCTAATGCAAAGATCTGAATCGCTCGACCAGAAACGCTAGTTTTCCAAAAAGTAAAATTTATAGCAAACTTAATCTGCTCCCGACAACTTTTCCTCATACACCCCCACACACATTGCGCGCAAACAATAAAACTTGCGGTCGGCAATAAAAAAAAAACGCAAGAAAAAAACGGACATATAGAGCGAAAACTTCGTACTTTATTCCCGACAGCTGAGA
This sequence comes from Holobus sp. GC000080, assembly GCA_030556065.1. Taxonomy (NCBI): domain Eukaryota; kingdom Metazoa; phylum Arthropoda; class Insecta; order Coleoptera; family Staphylinidae; genus Holobus; species Holobus sp. GC000080. The sequence continues at coordinate 5,638 of JASKGO010002251.1, forward strand.
TATAGTTTTTCAATTGGAAGCATTAAGCTTTTTTCGATTTTTTTATGTTAACGGTGAAACTGCAGCAGAGCTCAATAAAATATTGACATTTACTTTCAAAGTTGATATATTATTGAGGCGAGCATTATCGTTTCGAATAATGGAGTGTTTTCGAATGACGAAACTTGCTCCGAATGTATAGGATAATCAACGAAGCCATCTGATTGATTTGATTGTTTCTTTTTTAAATTCCATTAACGGAATCGGGAATACACTCGAAACAATAACGCTATATGTATTGATTATATTTCCAAAGCAATAGTAAAAAGTAAAAATGTGCCATTTATGGTCAATATTTGCCGGTGAATTACTTTATGCAAGCGTTAATGACGACTAATGAGAGAATATTATATGCCGGAGCAGGTAGCGCTTTAATTACTTTGCAAGCATAATGCTAATAGGAAATGTTCGAGCTTTATGCATTCGATGCAGTTTCAATGCACCTTCATATAAATTTAAATTAAGTCAACCACCTATGCACGAATTCATTTTAATGTCTATGCTAATTTCCGGTTGTCTGCTATATTTATTTTTGCTCCCTCTCTATCCCTTCATCGGCGTGTGTTGTTCCAGTTAGTGTGCACGCCTTCTTAAGCACACAATTAAGGAAATCGCTTTGGAGTAGACTCTATACTAATTATCCAAATAGCAGTGTGTATTAATTTACATTAAAATAGCTATCACATCTAAAAATTAATGGATTTTATAATAAAAAATATTGTTTTTTTTATAAAAACATAATTTTTATTATTAGTGACCCTTAGAGCTTATTACGATTTTTGAGTCTGAGTCCTCAATTTTAAATTTCGGTGTATTCATCGTTTGTGATAAGGGAAAAACATATTTTTTATTGAAGTTTGCTTTTTATGTCAACTTTACTTAGAAGCCGTTACATCGATTTTTTTAATAATTACTCTTTTTTTAAGAGCATATTGTTCCTTAATCTAATATAAAAATTAAATTGCATCTCTGGCTTTTTTGTTCCCCAGAACTAAGACTTAGTTGCACGACGTCCACTTCCGTGGATTATTAAAAGCGAGTGCAACATAAAAATCAACTTTTCTCAAAAGCCACTACTTCAATCTTAAAATGTTTACTGATAATTCTCTTTAGTCTCTTTAGTCTTCCGGAAATAAATAATTTTTATGTATGCTGTGTCCATTTGAAGGGCGAGTGCAATAGAAAAATCAAACTTTCTCAAAAGTTACTTTATAAATTTTTAAATTTTGACGGCTAATTTATGGAACACATTATTCATTATCAAAATCTAAAAAAAAAAAATTTTACAATGTTTTTTCGGTTTCTGGTAAATAATTTTTAAGTGCGCCGTATCTACTTCTACAGTGCTTGGTTAACATGTATTATATTTTTACTGGTGAAAACGAATCTGAAATCATACAATAATTTGAAGATGTGAAATCAAATTAAATTAATTTACTAATTGCGTAAAATTATATATAAAAAATAAAAGTCAAGTTTTCTCAAAAGTTAACCTTCTGATTTTTATAAATTTGACTTTTATTTTATAGAGCGTATTCTATATTGCTTGGTTGACATGTATTTTATTTATGGAAGTGAAAAACAAGCAAAACATTTTTTTTTGTAGACCTATGTAACAAAACAAATGAAAAAGAAAATTTAATATTAACTTCTGATAGCAAATAAAGCCTATTTATAATAAAAATAAAAAGTATTCTATGTGAAATAGTTATCTAAATAAAGATAAAAAGTGTCTCAATCATTGTTATTAAAAATATAATTAAAAAAGTGGATCTTTGCGCCTTCTGTAAGGAAAATACCAATTTAATTGCCTTATGAATTAGTCAAAAACTATATATATATATAAAACAACTGTTTTTATGGCTTCAGAGAAGCCTTTAATTATTTTCAAGAATGAACCACATTTAAGTATTTAAATATCCTTTTAGTGAAACAAAAAGACGCAAAAATCGAGAGAGATACGTTGAAATGAGCTCCCGACGGATTAATTTTCCCTTAAGCGACGCCCGTGTTTTTTCCCACCAGCAATGGAATTTCTTGCTTAAATAGTTAACTCGCAACTAGTAGTTAAAAAGGAAAATAACCGCGGAATTTGGAATTTTTCCCCCTTATTTTATTTCCCTTTTTTTTTCCAACACAATCCACAAAGAAAATTTTTAATAGATAAAGCGATCTTTATAACCCTAATAAAAGGCATTTTCTTCCGGGGTTAGAGTTACGAAACAACAAAACTTGCGCCCATTTTATTCAGCATTTCGTAACTGTAAAGAAGAAATTGTAAGCCGTGACATGTTTTGTTTTGCCGTAGCAAGCAAAAGTGAGAGCGAAAAAGTAGTTTTAAGTTTTTATCCCAGTGTAATTCTAAGCTAAAATACAATTTATACGATGGCATCATTTCCCCATTGGGACGCGCACAAACGTTAAACGCGAAAGGGGTGATATGTCTTCTCCCGAATATAATGCTATAAGGGTTTTTTTTCTCCTGCATCCCTCCGACATCTTTTTGTCCTGTTTTGCAAACTTCGCCATTCGCCGTTTGCATTTCCATAAATAAATTTGAATAAAAAATGATTCGCCTATTCGGCGAGCGGAAGCAATCAATTAGTTTTGCGAAACTTGTCGATGTAACGATGATAAATTTATGGGTGGAAAAGTTAGCAAAAGCCATGCGGCATATCCTTTACGATGGCGCGAAATCCATGTCAAGCCGAGGTTTTCCTTATTAATTGCTCCTTCTACCAGATTAAAGTAGTTTCACTTTGTTTAAATTGCTTCTTCCACCATCAGCATATTCTTTTATGTTAATTAATTTTATTTCAGTCATTACTTTATGTATTAAACAACAAAAAACACAACTTTTATATTAAAAATATACATATATATATAAAAGCAATTTTGACAGGAAAAGTAACAAAGACATTAAAGTGATCATAAGCTAGTTACACTTTTACAGGACGCATCTGTTGTCCTCAGGCAGAGGATTCACAGGATTCGTAATTTGGCTGCGGCATATGTCACCAGTGCTCCTAAGACACTCTAATTGTGCCCATCGCATGTTAACATCTAATTAATTGGTGGCGGCCGAACGAAAATATCGGTCTCGTAATTAAGAGCCGAGCTATTAATGTCCTCTATACTCGTCGTAATGACAACATAAATTTTTATAGACTCGAAACGCAATTAGGGCTCGTCGTTCTTCTCTTTTCCTGCCCTCTTTACGGTCACGTCTCATCAACATTATATTAAGCGCCACTTTAATTATAAGCATCCGGATGTATGTGCCTGTTCCTGTGCGTTCATGGGTTTGAGTTTTTAGTGTGTTTGTGTGTATGTGTATGTGTGTGGATGGGTGACTGAAATGAATGTCTCTCTGTTAGTCTGCACGGATGGCTGGCAAAAGGACGACAAATTATGAAATATTATTGGACGATTTAATTAAGTTATGTTAATTGGCCCCGACTCGTTTTTAAACTGACTCTCACTTACGCTGTATACTATCATTAATAATCTAATTGCCCAGAGATTCGTTTGGGTTTGTGCTGAGGCCTCTCCAAAAACTTTATTGCCTCTCGTACTAATTAATTCAAATTTATTTCGCCTATATTGTCAGCCATTTGTTTTCTTTTGCTAAAGCGTGAAATTATGCTGATAACAAAATAATAATATATAAAATACTAGTTGTCCCTTTTAAATGGACTTTCATGCTAAATGAGAGAAATATTTTGAAAATAATTAAAATGTGCTTGGTTTCATTAAAAAAAAAAGTTATTTTATTTTTAAGAATTTAACTTTTTCATATTTCTTCAAATCACGATTAACCATTTGTTTAATAATAATATACTTATGAATGGATAATGCAGTTTTCAAGAATTTGTTTTAATATCTAGTGTTATTTTTTTTAATTTAAAGTTATATTAGTAGTAGTAGTTACTGTATTTTTTCTGTGCTTTGAGCACAGGGAGGCTATCGACCCGAAGGTCCTTCTACCATGGTGATGGGGATGCCTACCCAAACACCACTACCCATATCTTGCCGGCCGTGGGATTCGAACCCATGTTGCTCGGTCCGAAGTCCTTCACACCCGCCCATAATTTTTTATAATTTTGTTGTTTAGAATGAAAAAAAAAAACTTTTTTTTTTACTAATTGACTAATTAAATATTGATAATATATTTTATTATAAGAAATTTTAATATTTAAGTATCTATTCCTGATAATTGCGGAAGACAACGATATTTTTGTGGTTGTTTTGGATCCCTTTAATGATATAAATAATATTTTTTAGAAATTTTACATACACATCATTCTAAAATAAAATTTATTTATAACTTTTAATTTTGTTTTATCAGAACACAATTTATTTTGACATTAGTGTACCAAAACATTAAAAAAGTAAAATCAATTTCAGTGAATGAGAACGTCGAATACAAATTGATGTATTGCTTGTCCGGCGCCTTCACATCAGCTTCTCACACTTTTATTGTACTAATTTTGACATTTTGGCTTTTTTGATAAAAAATTTAATATACTTTTTACTTCAATTCCAATCTATTTTATAACTTATAAAAATTTATACATTTTCTACCTATTCCATCGGGTTGAGTTATGATTTTAAATTAAATTACATCAAAAACAATAAATACTTGAAAAAATATATTGCTTTCCATAATGATGATGAAAAACTGCTACAAATGTTGTAAACTCTTGGATATTTTTTTTTGTATTTCGCAGTAAAACTATAAAAACTGAAGGAATTCCCCGATGTCAGAAGAAAAATTTTCATATTAAACCGGTAAAACGTTATTATTGTAGAATATGTTGGCCGTTACGCTCGGAGGCGACATGCAAAACCACGCCGGAAAAAATATAAATTTATTTACGGAGGAGAAATTCCCAGCGCCTGCATAGATATCACTTAAGTCGTGGTAATATTAGATGAGAGATATATGCATCCGCATGTTTACGCGCTGGAATTTCGCGGTGGCTTATTTGATATGCATAATATTACTATAAGCGATGGTTTCGAAGTGAGGAATTCGAGTCGCGACAAAGTGGATCTGCGACTTGAGGTATACTACATAAAGAGAGATGCGATGCGTCTGGCATCGTGCGTGTGTCTCCTTTCTCCTTTTTTATTCCCTATAATGTATCGCTCCACTTAGCGACCAAAATACATGTGGCGCTTCCGGAATCCCGGAATATTTCACGTTCAGAAGATACTCACACTGTACACTATACTACCACACTATGTATGTATATGCACGCAAGATATTTGACGCAGTTGACTTTATGAGGGTTCTCATCCTACCGAAACGATTCCTCTTATCGGGACCACTTGCGCAAGCACATCAAGATAAATTACCAAACAGGCATGCTCTTTAAAGTTTTGTCGGCGTGGAAAATCCGTTTCGGGTCACTTTATTAGTCATTTTGCTTCTAACTTAATTCCAACTAAATTTGAATTTTTTTGGCAACCAAAAGAAAAAACACTTACCCAAAGAAACCATGAAAATGCCATAAAAAGCGTTTGCGATACATTCAACGGGAATTTCAATTGTTTAATTAGTTTTCCCATACAAATATGTTGTTAAATTTAAGTGCTTTAGCCGCGAAACTAATCAAACAAGTGATTAAAGGAAATAATTAAAACTTTCTCATTCTATAGTTTGGACGCCAATAAATGGTCGGCCAAAGCAATTTAATACCAAATTGTTATTTGCTAAAGCTGAAATCATCTGAAATTAAATTTTAAAGGATTCATTAATAAAAGCAGAAAGTTATTTATAGTTTTAAATTTACCATTAAAGAATCTTTAAAAGAGCATGAACAAAAAAAATTCTTTTGAAAAAATAAGGAAGAAACAAAAACAAAAAATATTGACAGGAAAGCATGAAATCATTTGCGAAAGAGTAGAGAGTTATTTACTCATTCAATGAGTAACATGGGGAAATTTATAGCTTATGATGCAGTTTAACTATAAATTGCTTTCGTATAAAGCAGCGTGTGTGAGTGAGTGTATAGGGTCCGAGAGAGGAAGAGAGGCACAAAAAAGCCGCAATGCATGACACATAGGGTGCTTTTCCTCTAATGCAACTGTCCTCTTTGCGAAACCAGCGGCGAAATGAAAAATCGTCCTGTATAAGAAGCGGGACGCGCTGCAAACTACATTTACAAATTCACTTTGAATGCACTTGATGCGGATGCACTTTATTTTATAGGGCTTTAAGCACCGAAATACAACATTTAAATATTTCAGTTCGAAACCAAAGTTACCAGAAAATAGCATTTCTAGCTCATCATAAATTTTACCTTTTTCATCATTTTTTAATATATATATATTTATTTATTTTTTAGTAGAAACAACATCAGGATATAAAAAATTTGTTTGTAGTTAATTTGTTTAATAATTTGATTAAATATTATTTTTTTCTTTATCAATTGATAGGTTGATATTATAAAGCTTTTGTTTTAGTTCGTCAACTTAAATAGTTTTATTTTTTTAATGATTTAAACAAACTTTTTTCATGGTTAATAGATTTTAGATTGAATAAATAAGATAAACTTGCATGAAATATACATTTGCGTTGTTTACGACAGGTTTATGAAGTAAGTACCTGGCAAGGTACATTACGAGAAATGATATTTCGTGTCGTAATTGAACCTACTTAAGAATTCCATACGTTTGTCGTATACTGTGAGTTTCATTTTAAAGTGTAATGTAATGACAAAGTTTACAAGTTTACAAGCAGTTTAAAACTTGAACCCTTCATTTAAATCTACTTCATCAGCCTTGTTTATTAACAAATATATTTATCATTTGCCTATCACTCTGGAAAACAATCTTATTGTCATATGATCTTTGAAATGATTATTTTGATTGTTAGTTTACCTTCATTAAAAAAAAATTGTATACTTTTGTTCCAGTCACGACTATTTTTTTTTTGTGGCTGCTAATTTTTATAGATTTAGAGATAGAGATTCAATTAAATGGACCAAAATGGGCGGAATTTTACACCCAATTTATATCCGTTTAGAAAAAATGGATATGTGGCCAGGTTCCTGAATTATCTTGAAAAAAACGACAATGTTTTTAATTCTATTAATACTATTTGACATAGTATAAATTTTGCTAATTAATTCCAAGAAAACTATTTGAGATAGCAAAATGAAATAATTGTTCCTAATAGTTATTTTAAAATACTGTGTAAATAATTTATTAAATTCTCTTGTGCCCTTGTACCCTTGTGCCAATCTTTTTTCCTTGATATAATATTGCTTGATTGCTTCTCGGGATATTCAAAATTTGATAAAAGTTTTCGAGTAACAAAAAAAGTAAAAATTTTGCTAACCAGTGTAATTTTTAAGGGTTAAACTAATAAAAAATAATTTAGGAAAACATAATAAATAGTCAAAAATAAGGATACAAAAGGACGACTTTCTGACTCTATTTTACTGATGGAGAAAAAGACCTACATAAACTTAGGCCAATCGATTCGTGTTTGATAAACCGCAAACTTGGTAGTAGTAACAAATTACAGCGGAACAAACTGTATAGCCCGAAGGTAAAGATAAGACTGACATTCAAATTCGCTTTCGTATGGCTTAGATAAGAGGCGAAATACACGTAAACAATGCCGATTTCATATCAGGACTAATAGCGAAAAATTTGCTTGCTCACTCCTGTGGCTAATACGTACTGCTCAGTGCAACATATCATTCGCGAAGAGAACAGCGGAAAATCCGCGCGGAAAACAGTGTGTGTGGCATGTCTGATGCAATCTACTTGTGCCCTACATTAGGATTCTGCGAGTGGGAAGGCCAAGCCGATCAATTATGGAGCCACTTGGAACGCAATCACAACGACTTATTGCTGAGACGCGGCGAGTTCTTCATAGATACCCGGAACTTGTCCAACGACGAGAACAACTTTTTCAAGCACAGCGACGGCCAACTGATGCTGCTGCAAATCGAATACACGGAAGACGAAAAGGTGCAAATCCGAGTGCGACATTTGCGGAAAAGTGTTAGGACAAAGTACAGCTTCGCTCTTGCGGTCGCATGCGAAGATTTGTGTCTGACCAACGAGAACGACTCCTATACAGTGCGTAACGTGAACGGGGCCGTGGAAATCGATTTGAGGACCTTGAGGACTATATGGAAATGCCGGGGGTACCTTAAATGCACCCTAAAAGTGCGCAGCGCCGAGTTAATCAAGCGAGAAGACAGCTTTCTGCTAAAGCAAATATGTCCTAATGACACCTACTTTGGGGAAAGCTCGAAGCAAGACATTGTAGCGACAGAAGCGAACGACGAGGACGACGACGATGAGCAGCAGTTCCTGCGCTGCGTTATTTGCAGCTCTTATATGACATCTGGGCCCATATTTACTTGCTCGTCGAGCCACAATATGTGTCACTGGTGCAGAAACAATGATGCGTTCTGTTGCAGCGAGCAAACATTCGCGCGGAATCCGGCTTTGGAGGCGGCCAGGAACAACTATCGGTTTCCCTGTAGATTCAACGGATGCAGCATTAAGGCCCAGCGCGGCGTGCTGTTGGAGCACGAAGCTCAGTGCCAGTTCTGCTTGTACGTGTGTCCGCAATGTCAACACAAAGGAGCTTTCGCCAGTCTCGAGAAGCATTTTCGCATCGCGCATCCTTCCGTTAAGCAAATCCGTTCGATTCTCAATAACAGTTTTCCGCCGCCGAGTGCTTTGTTAATCATCCACAAGTACGGTATTTATTTGTGTACTTGTACCGCGCTGCAAGAAGCGCTCGAATGGAAAGTTGTGGATTGCTCGACGAGTGTCCCCGGCGTTCATTTCGAGTGTTACGTGCAAATTAACAAGAGGTCCTATCAGCACATCGTACCGAAGACTTTTCAATTACAGGCCGGGGGTAAAGTGCACAGACTAGCCGTCAATTTGCAAAATATTAAACCTTACAAAGCGAAAAATGCTATGCTAGTGATTGCAATTTCCGACGATTGCAATAACAATTCTTTGTAATTGAATTAAGTACTTACTTTTTTATGATTAATTTATATGAATAAAAAAAAAGAATGGTTTTATTTGTTATTAAAAATTGTAATGTATATTTTTTTAATAAAATTTATTTAAAAAATAAAAGTTTCAGCAACTCCCTCAGTACCCTACTTTCCATAGTATGGAAAAGTGTCCATAAAAGATTCCTCCACCTTAAAAAAAAAAAGAAAAAAAAAATGAAAAAGAATTTTTTTTTATTATCAGTAAATATTACTTTTTAAATTAATTGTTGACTATCATTCTTAGTTACTTAAAATCCTTTTTAGATATTTTTTTTTAATTTTAAATTTGTTACTTTTGTTTTTATTTTTACAGATGATCTTCAACAAAGTCAGTTCTTTTCAGAGCTAACAATTGCTAATAACAATATTTATAATTATAAAGAAACAAACACTTTAACAAAGTTTACAAACTACGTTTCGGTTCAAAAAATAATAATTAAATATGACCAACCAGATTTGCTGAAGTTTCAATTTCACAGATTTTTTAAGGGCTGTCTATAAACAAATTAAAATTTATAATTTAAAAAATGTAAAAATCAATTACTAATAGTTAAAAAAGCAGGCAAAAATAAACCAAATAAAAATTATAATAAGAACTGAAATGAACAACAAATAAATTATGGCTAAATCTTAACATAATGTGTACTTTAATTATGATTGTAATCATTTCCCTTAGCGACTTACTTGTAAAATTATATAAAAAAAAAACACATGTTAAAAAATTAAATGATAGGATAAATAGTAAAAGCAACAAACCAAGATATTAATTCATGTTTTAAGTTTTAGATTTCATGAAGAACATGATTGATTTAATGCCAGTATTAAATATTAAACAAAAATGAAGAAGCTATACTATACCAATTTAATGTAGACACCCGGTACAGAACGTAAGACTATTTTTAGCAACAAAAACTCTTCGGCATAGAAAACATAAAGTTGGCACGAAAAGGAAAACGCTTAAAATACATGACGAAGAGCATGGCTGAAGAGACAACGCATCCCCGAGGACTTAAATTTAAGACAATTGCGATTCCCCGAAGAAATGCAAAGCTCGGGGAATATAAAAAAGCAAATAAAAGTAGTGTAAGGGTGTTTTAAAGTATCGCATTACTTTTACGTCGACGTGGACTTACTTGTCGATTGAATCAATTTATTTACTGGTTTGTGACGCAAGTACAAAGCGAAGACACAAGCGAATGGAAAAGTGTACGAGAAGAAAAAAAAAACAACGGCACACTAGCAGCATACAACTGCGCCATACACGTAAAGAGCAAGTAAATAAGAACAGCAGAAAAGCTCTAAAAGAAAATAGTCGTTGGAGAGATTTCAGACAGTGGCAAGGATAATAACAAAAAGCAACCCTCTTTCTTCTTACCTATAGCTTACAATTTCTTCGCAAAAATGTAATGTTGCATAGAACGAATTCTTTAACCATTTAATATATTTCAAATAAAAAGAAAGAAAAAATACTCAAAAAGCATTTTTAATAAAAAAATAAAAGTAAAAAAAGTATATAAAATTGATTGTACAATAGCGAAACACAAAACAAAAAGCTTAGGCCACATCAGAGGTTGGCGTAATTTATGCGGTTATTAAAATCTTGTGTGTACGTATAGTCTGGGAGCGGCTTTCAGTAAAATATCGCGAGCTTTGCCGCCGCTTCATAGGCAGGCAAGCGGCAGCAAACAAAACTCGCGTTCACTTACTTGCTGGCAGCGAGCGAAATTAAGGCGTCACTTCTTAATTAAAACTAAATGGCTGCCATATTTTCAGCGAACGATCCATCTTTCTTCTCGTTCATCTGCAGTCTAGTCGCGATGTTTACACATCGTCCACTCGCTCATTCCGCCGTACATCCAGCAAGCGAAAGCGACCCCCTTCACTTCGCCCCCACGGAAGCCACTTTCTGCATGTTCCCATTGTTTACACACCTACCACTACACAGTGTACGAAGTATGGATGCTCTGGAATCACTGCTGAAATAACTTTGCTCTGTTGCCTCAAAAGATAAATAGCCTCGTTTCGTTTTCATCATATCTTTTAATGCTCTCTTTTGCGCCCCATTTTTTATATCCCCCGGTTTTTACGTACACGCACTCGATGATATTTTTTTATATAAAAATAATGGAGTGTTTTTTCTGCTGCCATACTACTCCTGCTGCTGCTATACTGTATTAAATGTTGCGCCGTTGTTTTTGTTTCATTTACTTGCTGTACAACTGCTGTGCCAGATCATTAAAATTTGTTTGCTCAGATTGTTTATTTATAATTTATAGTTTTATTTCATTTTTTACAAAAAAAAAAAACTAATTATCATTACAACTACTAGAATAAAATAATAATCAAATATTTGAAGTTTCAAAATTTAATAGAATGCTTTAATCTTAAAACAAATTTCATATGCAAGAATAAAAGACTATAGAGACTGGAGATATTTTAAGGGGATCTGTGAAGAGGTCTGCAAATGAAATTTGAAAAGGCCCTCCTGTGCATAAACAATAAGTGGCGGTCGTTATAATACCTGGATGGATGCAGAGGAATGCTCAAGATGCTTATGTGTTGGTAGGATAGGATAGAGAGATGGAAAAACCATACTTGAAAACGCGTTCTCATTAAACTGGAAGACACTTAAGAAGACTTCTAAATAGGCACAACAAGTAAATAGTTGCTGGAGAAGTAAATCCGCGTGGATTTCCACGGACTGAATCAAGAAGAACGGGCGGAGAATTTATTCTTCTACTTCAAACCGACGTTAAGCTTCAGTAAACCGATTCTTCAATTTCCTAGCTGCTGCTGCTGCTGCTGCTGGGCTTTTTGAACTATTTATAGTATGACTCGAATTCTCTATTTCACCCTTTTATTAATTTATCTCTTTCTTACTTTGTTTTGTAATTACATGATTTCTTTAATTAATTTTATTCAATTCAATTTGTGGTAATAAAAATTAATTAATTAGGAATTAAAGTAAAATTTTAAGATAAAGGTTTTTGTTGTTCTTAAATTGTTGTTTTTATGTTCAGGGAGGAAGTTTGTTGTTCTTATGAGAGATTTGATAAGGGAGCTTTTAATTGATTTTGATATAAACTAATGACAGTAATGACCCATTTTCAAATTTCTATCTAAAAAAAGATTATTTTTAGCGTTATTTTCTTACCAGTTCTTGATGTTTTTTTGTTTAAGCTAAAAAGATTTTTTTTGCTTTGTAATATTATGAATTATTTTTCTATTATTTATGGGCCTTTATTTTTTAATTGAATTGTTATTAGTTTTATTATAATCTTAAGAAATGGAAAAAAAATAAGAAAATAAACAATTTCCATATTAGATTAACAAACACAAAATTATTTTTTTAAACACTAAAAAAACAACTTTTGTCTACCAGAAAAAGCTGATAAAGAAAATATAATAAAACCTTCGCCATCTTTTGTCAATCCATAGTTTAAATCTTTCTCTTAAGGTTTTTGAGATTTCTAAAGGGGCAAAAATTTATTCCTTCCTGAAACAATTGAAAATTGTATATTCATAACTGTTTAATGTTTTAATGCAAAATTTCCAATTACTTTCCTTTGTTATTATATTTTTATAAATCTTTTCAGGAATTAAGCAATTTGGCAACTTTTTAAATAAAAAATTAAAGCCATTTAACAAATAAATGTCCATTTGAGTGGAATAACAGAAAAAGCATTAAGTTTTTGCATATAATCATAAAAGTAATAAGTGTGTAATTAATGTAAACTCGGGACTGTAACTGGGTTATTGTATACTTAAGTTAAAAGTATCCTTATCTTTATTGTTTGCTGAAATAAAGTCTACATTTATTTGCTCAAGAAAATTATATCTTTACTCAAATTGGTTATCTTTATTCGGTTATTTATTTATCAATAAAACCAAAAAATTGAGGAAAAACATTATAATTTAATTTATAAATTAAAATTTTTATGTTATTCAAATAAAACCACAATAAAAATAAATAATAAAAGACTAGATATTTATAATAAATAAATAAATCACAACGTTAAAAATTAGCCAACAAATTCTGCTGTTTAATAGTGGCTTTAAAAATGTATCGACCGAATTTAACGAACTCGCTGGCGTCCACCACAATGCCGTTCTCAAGGGTGGATTTATTAAAGAGCAGACACTTTTTCGATTTGTTCGGCAGCTTCGGCTCGCCGACAAACTCCACTTCGAAATAATACGGGTGATTAATATCGTCCGAATGGGCCACCACTTCCACCAAGAACTCAACGTATCGGTCGTACACGTAATACTTGAAGATGAATATCTTGCCGAAGCAGAGAAGAACGCGCACTAAATCCATGCGAGTAATCCGGGCCTCGAATTGTTCGGAAGCGACGACGGAGTCCTTATGCTGCAGCTCCAAGTGCTTCGCGAGAATCGCTTCGGCAGCTGAAAACGTGCACTGACCCGCCGGACAATTCACCGCTTTCATTTTGCACGTCCTTAGGTGGTCCTTGTGGTCGACGCCGACCCACGAGCACTCGTTCGGACACTTCTTGAGCGGATCCAGCACTTCCTGATATATGTTTTCCGGAACTTCGCCAGCATTGTTATCATTCGAAATCCCCAAATCGCAAGTAACATCGCAATTGCTCAAAGAAACAACTTGCGATATTTGCAAAGCGACAACGTCGATGCCTTTATTATTTAATTTTCGGTAAAGATCTTCGTCGAGCAAGCACAATTTTTTCTTGTTCGAGGAAACTCGAGTGACGATTGATAGAGATGTTAAATCTTGTTGCGAAGATAGCACTTGGCACGTTAGATTCTCATAGGAATTTTTAATCTCAAGATGCGTCCGTAATTTTTCGCCGGCGTCGATTTCGTAATAAACGTCGGCGTTAATTAGACGCAGTAACTTGCTGCAATTAAAGCAGATTATACGCGTTTCGGATCTTTTATCTGCGAAGATCGGTTCGCTGGTTATGCGGTTGTGGCAGCTGGAGCACACCAGTTCCCGAAGAAGATGTTGTCGCCAGGCATTGCTTCCAGACATTTCGCGCACTTGTTCACTTATATGCACTTAACACGAATAAACGACTAGCACCTTTGTGAGTAGTTGTTTTATTTACTAGCAATCGTTAACATTGATAACGATATCAGCTAGCCTCGGTTTTCCTACATGTGGAAAACGCGGCGAAGGTTATTTTTAAGTTTTCCTACTTCATGTACAGCTCATTTGTGTAAACATATGATTAGTTATCGGATTCATAATGATCAAATTAAGTTATCAAATTTTGGGTTCCTAGAAATTGATAATATTTTTGTTTTTCTTTTTTATGACTAAGTGAGAAAGTCAAAGGTTGCGATTACAGGATTTTTAATGCAAATTTAGCAAAAAGTTTTTTTAAATACTTACTAAAATGAATAAGGAAAAAAATTTAATGGAATATTAAATTTAAAAATTTTAAATTAAAAAAAAATCAATTCAAGTAATTAATTTAAATGCTAGTTGAGGTAAAAAATATTAATTTTTTTTAATTAATTACTGCCTTTTTGCAAGTTTCTTATTCTCTCAAGCAGTTTACTTTTGATGAATTTTTGAATTATACAGGATTTTTAAAACTATCTATAAATTCAGAAATTATAATACATTTAGTGTCTTCAAATTTTTCTTTTTACATCGGCTGCAAAAAAAATGGCGGATCGCCCGATGGTTAAGGATAAAAAAGCGAAATCAATCGCTTCTGCCCGAAAGGTCATGACAAGTATTTTTGGGGATTTATATAACGATTCTGCAAATTTATTTCCTAGGTAAGGGCAAAGAAATACTGCTGAATATTACTCCAACATTCTAGACTAGTAAGAAGCCAAAAATCACAAAAGGAAACGTATCGTGATAAAGAAAATAAAGATAAAGAAGTTTTCCTATGACAATTTATACCTCATCCGCTGACTAAGTTGCGTTAATAGAGAAAAACAGTGAAAATTCGAATTTTCCCCGGCAGGTTATCGACTGCCATCATTTGGAATCCAATTTGGTGCTTAATAAATCCTCAAAAATTCAAATTTGTACCTGAGGAGCCTTTTCAATAAAGTTTTATAAAAAGCCTAATATCTACAATTAAAACTTAATAAATAAATCGTAAAGTATTTAAAGTTTTATTAATTGTTTCATTGAATTAATGCTAAATAAATTGCCAGAAATAATTTAAAGAAAATGTTTTTATGATAAAATAATTATCTGTTTTAATACAGAACGTCATATAAATTTAATATTTAATTATTTACTATGATCAGAACTAAGAGAGAAATTATTATAAATTATTTATATAACTGTTTAAATTGCCTTTTAATTGACACTAAAATTATACGTTTAAATTAATTAGTTCAAATGTTATTAACTAATTTCTGATCACCTTAAATTTATATCCATCAATGAAGAATTTGAAAAGGCCTTACATCCATCCAAACTCTTACTTCTATAAAGAGTTACAGAAAGTTACCGAATCTGTGCACTAAATTTAAGTCAAAGTTCATTATGCAGAAAAAAAAATCAATTTTAATAAAAAAAACTTTTTAGACCACCAACGTTCCAAAAATAATCATCGAGAAAATTTTGAAATGCAAAAGTAAGTACTTAACAGCATTACATTTCTAAAAAACAAAAAACAAAAACTTAAGAAGCAAAAATTACTCGTACAAACAAACCTAACTTTAATTGCAACGTAATATCTTTACTTTATCTCCGAGAGAATAAACAGAAAGCAAGGAAAAGATTCGCTCGAAATGAAAAGCGCAAATATTGAAATAAGAAACGTAGAGCAAGAAGAAGAAGCAGAAAGCTAGCCGGGTCCATCGAGGCGAGCATTTCCACAATAAAAACAATAATTGGCTTAAAAGCTATCAATGTAACATAGAGGAGCTAAAACTTGTTGCACGTTCTTCTCTCGTTTGCCAACAGTGATTTCCATAATTGTACCAAGTTTGCACAACAATGCAACACCTAAAATGCACTCGACTATAGATTCCCCGTCGCTACACTAATTCCTCAAGGACCTCCAGCTTAAAGCGGCAAAGTAGTGGTATAAGTTCCGACCGTTAAATTCCTCCTAATGCAGACAAAGAGACGGCACCCCGAATACGGAGGAATACGGCAGACGCATTTGCAACTATTTACTACAATTCGACCAAGTGAATTATAATTGAATTGCGCAACAGATGCTGCCACTATAGCTGCACATACTATTTGATACGTAACTATAATATGCAGCGTTTTGCATCAATATTGTTTATCGAAATGTTTGCTGATTTTAAATTATTCCGCTCCATGCAGAGAAGCAACAATACTAACAGCGCAACTAACTTTGTGCAAAACAAATAGACAGGTTTCACGATAAACTAATAAACTACCCTCCGGTATGATTTTCTAATTAAATTAAGCTCTTTTTAGCGGACATTAGTAAAAATTAAATTTGGAATTCGGAAAAAAAGTGAGCAATGAATGTGGCAAACTTAGATTGCAGTTGTCTGTTGTTATTTCAAAGAGTGCGCCGGCTTGACGAGCATTTCGTCTATCTATGATATATAAAGTGTAAAACTAGTTAAAAGTTTAATTGAGCACGGACCAACCTTTATTTACCTTCGCAGCAGCTTCTTGTTCTTGCGCCCTTTTTGCACGCGCAGACAGCTGCCACATTTAATCCATTAAACAAACAAAATGCACGTCCGAACTTTATAACTTTTGCATAAGTTTTACTCGAAACGAAACAAAAGCAACGAAAAAATTCCAACAACACACACACAGATGCACACACAAATGCCCACATGAAATTTAAAACAACCTATTCGTTGTTCTCTTTATTAGTTCATGGAAGGCAATTTGTTTAACGAGCAGCCTGCATTCTTATTAAAATTCATTAAACTATTACTCATCGCGTAGCTTCTCTCCTAGAAACTATTGATAGAAGCAAACGATTTCTCGGGTTTCCAAGCAGTGGACGTGCTCTGCGGTCGTTCTCTCAATGATTTTTTTCCGCTGCCACACTATTTCGTATTTGCTTTTGTGTTTGGCGCTGCGATTTTCGTGCGAGGAACAAAATGACGGTTATTTTCTGGATGCTTTGAGTGATTACGCTGCTGGAAATGAGAGCGCCGAGTACGGCGACGGGTACGTAATACGTACAAGATTTTTATTGCACGCAACTCTGAACTTGCTAATGAAGTTATTTTAAACAAATTAACCGCTAGAATTAACTAATGTGTCATTAGTGCATGTCACTTAGATGCATTATCTCTCGGGGACGCCATGCAGTCATTGTGCTCTCTGTGTATATGATGTAGAAATCATAAAAACGCATTTGTTGTCAGTAGAAAAGCTTTTTGTTAAGGCACTGAGCATTGTTTTTTGTTTTTCTGAAAGTTTATTAATTAATTAAATTAATTTTAAGTTTAAAAAATCTTTTGTGTTAATGAAATTTTGTGCTTAAAAAAATTATTCTGCTTTCGCAAAAGGGCAAAAGGAATTAAAAATAAAACAATGCACTATATTTGAGATAATTAAAGTGCATCAAAGGACGTTTTCATTAGGGCCGATGAGTATAATAAACGTTTGTTTTAATTAACAGGCCAGAAGTGCTGCAGTGTCCTTCAGAGAATATAATCAGCACTAAATATAAGTGCAACGTGAACGGCGATTGGGTGGAATGCAGCAGGACCCATTGCTGTCCCAATTACACTTTCGTGGGCGGCAGGTAAAGTGCTTGCAATTTACCCCAAATTTGCCATCTAATTAATTCCGTTATTCACAAATTCACCAATTTACACATTTTTCCTTTCTTAAAAAAAAAAAATTAAAAAAATAAATAAATAAGAAGAAAAAAAAAAGAAAGCAAAATGTAGCATTTTTTATTACTTCATCGAAAGCAACGAACGTTCGTTGGATGTGTTCGGAGTGTTCAAATTTCAGATGCATTCCCGAGGACCACGATCCGTGCTCTATGAATTTATGCGAGCAACAGTGCACCGTCTTCTTGCAACGGATCATCTGCACGTGTTACGACGGCTATAAATTCAGTGCCGAGAACCAGCGAAATGGCATAAGACCGTTTTGCATCGGTGAGCTGCATTCTCATTTATGTTTCTTCATTAATTTTTCATTCTGCAAACTTAATTCAATCGCTAACTGACCAAAGTGGCGGAATTTTAATCAACGGTTTATTTGGTATTTGCCAAAGTTGGGCTTACGAACCGTAATAGTAGGTAATGTGATTGTGAATTGTGTCTAATATAATGCTTTGTTTGGCCGGTTCACCAATATAATCCAAAATAAACAGCGCCAGTAATAATAAATGCACGACAATAACGGTAATGGTGGTCGGCGAAATGAGAAAATGATATGTTTGCATGGGAGATTCCCGAAATAGTTATTGAAGTGGTATAAAGCGATGCTTACAATGGACGCTGGCTGTTCCAGGGGTGTAAGCAGTTTGGGTGGTCAACAAGCGGATCCGTTGTTGCTGTTGTTGTTACGAATTAAGCGAAGACCCAGAATGAACACACAATTTGCATTGTTCGAATTAATGATTTATTATTTGCCGCGGAAATAATGCTTCTCCTGTATGTACTACAATATCATCGGCAACTGTATTTTAAATTCTAATGGTCAATTAACTAGTAATATCATTTGCCGTGTTAGGATTCAGTGGAAACAATTTCGAACGAAGAATTTAAAGGCGTCATAAATGTAGTACCTTCTTCTATTTTCATTGGTAAACTTATTGTTAAGCAACTAAAGAAGTTTAAATTACCACGGTCAATACCATTTTTAATACTTTCCAGTATTAATCCCAGAATGAAGTCACTCATCAAATTCATGTTGTACTGTTTAATATTAATTCATTGAATATATTGTCCTTTGCCAACCTGCAAAAGAAAATATCATTTATATCTTTTCGGTTTTCCGGAAATTATTTTTAAGTGCGCGGTGTTCGATCTTATAGCGTATGTTCAGGAAGTTCCTTATTTATGTCCACTTTTTTCAAAAGTTTTAAGTTACTAAATCGATTCTTAAATTTGTAACCTTATTTTATAAATTACAATATTCTTTATTAAAATCAGTTATAAAATATCATTTATGGTTTTTTTGGTTTTTCGGAAACAATTTTTAAGTGCGCGGTGTTCATTTCTTAGGCGACTGAAATATTTAAATTAAATTTTCTCAAAAGTTACTGACTCAATTTTCAAAATTTTACTGCTTGTTTATAGGACATATTATCCGTTATTAAAATCCAAATCAAAATTTTATTTATATCTCTCCGCTTTCCAGGAAATAATTTTTAAGTGCACGTAATCGATACATATTATGTTCGATTAACTTGTATTATATTTATCGTCGTAAAACGGGGAAACACGAACTTTGAAAGCTATGAAATTTGGACACCTAATATCAGCATTAAAACAGAAACTCGGAAAATACAAAATTGAAGACTTGACTTTTGCAAAAAATTATTACTTCAAATCTTAGGGGTTGCTGTAATTGATAATAGTTTTACATCATATCTAAAAATTTCCTCTTGCTATCCATCTAATTAAAAAAAATTAAAATTAAATTTAAATTATTTAATAAAAACTGTTTGAAGATTAGACTAACAAAATTACAGCAAAAAGTACGATATATTATGTGTGACCAGTTTGATTAACTATTAATTTCGTATGATGGATAGAAAGGTTCATAATTGGGGTCTAATAATTGCGAAATTATCGGTCCAATCCATCAAATTCGCATGTAATTTTAATGACTGGCAAATTACCCAACAAATTATCACTTGCACATTATGAACGGTCCGTGACGCACGTCAGACACTAAATAATCCTTCCGATTTTCCAATATACCAACAAATGTCTGTGTGTATAGATGTAAACGAATGCGCGGAGAAAAAGGACGACTGCGAGCAAGAGTGCATAAATTGCGAAGGCAGCTACAGATGCGCCTGTAAGCAAGGATACGTCCTGCACGAGGATAACAGGACTTGCATACCTAACGAGGATAATCTTAACGGCATGCACGTTGCAGCCGGCAGGATAAAGGACCGTTGTTTTGCAAGTTGCGAAAGCGTCTCGAGGATCCACGATAAGCTGAAATTGCTCAGTGAAAAAGTAAGTTTTAGTATTCATTTTCTATTAATAACGCGCTTTCCGCACTATTTTCCTTTTAATAATATTATCACCGTTATTAATCGAATGAAACTGTTGTATGCTGCTTCACTGTTCTATACGGATGTGTAGCGAAATGGAGAGCAGTGTATGTACGTACACTGTGTATGTAAAGCATGCGATGTAATTAATTTACTGTCTTGGATGAGCAAAGCATGTTAATAATTGCGTTTCATCCCAATGGTATTTTATTAGAGCCGGTCGAATAAAGAGCCAAAGGGAACACGAAGAAACAAATTTCCGGCTTCATTATTTCCGGTCGCGTTGATGTTGCGTACTTTGTGCATCGGACTCCATGTATCCACTCTATATACTAAACAATAAAACTATCGAGTCCGACGTCCACTCGATCTCTTTTGCAACCCCCATCTGCTTGCTGGTGAATATTTTACTCAATGCTTTGTATATTTCCTTCTCAGTTATTTTAAGTAAATATCACGTAAATAAAATAATCCTCTAGGATTTTAAAGTATTTAAAGCCAGAAGAATGAAATTTTTATGGAATTTCTAAAATTTGTGAAGTGGTTAGTTCACTCACATATTTTAATGTGAATTTTGTTATTGCTTTTAATCAAAAGTTTAATTTCATGAACCATCGTTAACAGTTTTATTATTATTTTTCAATTTAAATAGTAATATAATGGAAAAAAAAAACGAAAAGTTTCACCGATAAACTAATAACATTAAATTAAAATTGCCCAGTAATTCGAAAAAATTGAATTTAAATTTATAAAATGAATATCAAACATCAATAAAAAGAAAACAAATTTATCGTTATAATTATTTTTTTAAAGAGAAGCAGAGCGCAATTCTTTCTATCTTAAAAAAAAGATTCTAAACAACAATTCAAAATCATTTCAAACGATTTGAAAATAATTTTGTAATAACTTCTTCTGCAATTTTCAAAACCAATTAATATACCAAAAAAGTCAAACTACAAATTATACGGATTTGTTTGGAGAAATTAAACAGGTTTTAAAAAAAAATGATAGAGTAATAATACCGGCAGCATTCCATTAAAAAAATTTACTTTCGGTACTTACTTTAAAGTAATTACATTTCGATCACGAATTTTCGTTTCGAAATATTCATTTCCAATTATTATACTTTATGCCTCTTTGATATTATGTTTATAAATCCAAAATGGCATTTCATTTAATTAAAAATTGTGGCCTCGGCGGTTTTTCAAAACGAATTATTAAATATTGCTCATTTCGTAAATATTTTTTGACTTTTTAATTTTAATTTAAAAATGGATACATCTTTTTGTGGTATACCAAAACATATTTAAAAATAAATTAAAAAAGAAGGAGTTTTTTTTTCAATAATAAAGTTTATTGTTGTTATTAAGAAATGGATCACTCCGTATTTTGTTTTACGAAATAGATTTGCTAGATTGTTAAGAAAGAAATGTTTAAAGACAAAAGTAGAACCTGAATTAAATGGCGTCTTAGTTTTCCCCCATTTTTTTTATGCAGAAGTAGAACCAATAAATCCCTCTGTGAAATGATATAAATTATATTATTATTTAATATACAGTAAATAGACTAAAATTACTAAATGATTCACAACATTGCGCCATTGCAAATACAATTGATTAATAGAAATTTCATTGCAATTAAACTAAAACCACATGCAGCTTGTGTGAACATTTAATTTAATTTAAGTGGCAAACTAATCTTTACTTTGCATCCTCACTTGGCAAAAATAATATTTTATATTTATTAAATTTAAATAATAAACATAACTTGAACAAAATTAACATTTTTTTTTAAATAAAAATCACACACATCTAGTTTTATAACTTTTTTCTTTTCAAGTGAGTCCTTTTAATTTACAAAACACAAAGAGCAAAGAGTGCATGAAGTTGTTGCAACCAAACTAAAAGACTTTAATATTTAATGCGAAATATTGCACGTATTGCACATACAGGAAGTAAATAAAGAGGCGGCAAGTGCGCGATTTGTAGGTGGATGGTGCGAATGCGAATTGCAGGTCACATACTTTTCCCTGCATCTACTTTTATATATCGTCCCTAAACGATTTCACAGTTTTTCTTTTTTGTTGTTGTTACAATACAACGACTACAGCGACACAGTTCACATATGGGTTAGTTTAGTGTCACTATTCCCGCAGGTTTCGTCCCTTAGTACCGCAATTCGATTGTCGAGTTTCGCGTCGGGACCGCCCGGTCCTGCAGGACCTTCTGGACCTCCTGGACCAGCCGGACCCAGAGGATTTCCAGGTAACTACACATACATCAACTCCAAATCTAACTATTTGTTATTCTAATGGCTACCAACACTTTCACTTTTTTAATTTCGTAAGATCTTTGTCTTGAATGTAAAATGTTATTGTGTTCTTCATCACTGAGAAGAAGCCAGGGCATTTATTTTTAATTTTTAAGAAAATGGCCGAATTTTTCATGCTTTTATTTTGAATTTCTGCTACAAATATATTTGTTCAACTTTAGAGTTATTTTATTCAAGAATAATCATTATTAATAACACATAAATAAAAAATAAAAAAATAGATGAAAAATTAATATTTTAATTGATTTTCATTGTTTGTGTGGACTTTCTCGAATTAAACACAAATGTTGTTATCACTCATCATATTCTCGTTGTTAAATTTAATTTCTACTATTTCTTTATAGGATGTATTATTCTCTATCGAAATGACAAAGAAAATATAATTTATATCTTTTCGGTTTTCCGGAAATAATTTTTAAGCCCGCGGTGTCCGCTCTGGCAGCGAATGTAAAAAAAGTGCCTCATTTATGTTAAATTTTCTCAACAGTCATTCATTAGATGTTTTAATTTTCACTCTGATTTTATGCAGCATATTGTTCTGAAAGAAAACAAAAAATAAAATTTCATCTTTGACTTTTTTGTTCCCCGGAATTAAGATTTCGGTGCGCGGCGTCCATTTTAATAGAATCCGAAAAAGGGAGTGTAATACTAAAGTCATTTTTTTTTTCAAAAACCATGCATTCCATTTTTTAATTTTTACTCTCATTTTATAGGGAATATTATTCAGTTTCAAAATCGAAAATAAATTTTCAATAAAATCATTTTGGTTTTCCGGAAATAAATATTTTTTAAGTGCGCAGGGGACATTTCTAGGACAAGTGCCACGTATAAATCAAAGTTTCTCAAAAGTTACCAACTCAATTTTTAAAATTATACTGTTTCTTTAAAGGGCACATTGTGTGTTCTCAAAATCCTAAATAATATGTCATCTATGTCTTTCCGGCATCCCGAAAATATAGTGTTTGGTTAACAAAAAAAAAAAACAGGCAAAAAAAAACTGTGAAAGCTAAGAATGGATATTTTAGAGTCTTTTCACGAATACGATGAAAATTATTGCATTGATACAAAAACAAATATTTTTTATAGCTCTGGGTTATTTTAAAAATAATAATTAATTTCTCAAATGAAACAATAAAAAAAAATAAAGATAATTTCAAAGGTATCGTGAAAATAAACCTAAACAAAAAAACTAAAATATTTACTAGAGCACGGTTCGAGACTAGTTTGAAAAACAAGCAAATTTCCGCTCAAACAACGCAAGCAAACTACTAACTAACAATGTTGACTGTAAGTTGAACAGTAATAGGAAAAGCTAATCGATTATTAGATTTGACATGGTGGCAGGTAAAACATGAAGAGCAAATTGCGCTCTCGTCGCCATCGCAAATAAATTTTCGGCAATGTTTAAAAGCGCTCCGCCGCCGTGTATTTCGTATCGCATAAATCATCCGACACACACACGCACATATACACACTGCAGTTGTGTACTTTTTCTGCATTTTCACATAAACCGACTAATATTGATGATGATGATGATGATGAATATCAAACACCTGCAAAAATCTCCACGAGAAGTGCATTAAAATGTATCAACGTGTATCCATCCTTCAACGCGGACAATCCAATTAAAAGTGCATACCTGCTGCAGCACATTCCGCGCCCGTTCGGTTATTGCGTTCCGTGAATGCACACAAGAAACATATTTAAAGTTTAAGAGGCATTTCTTGTGCGACATTTATTTATGTGTGTCATCGGAGGGACGTGTGTGTGCATGCGGGGGTGGAATATTAGTGGCGAGCACAGTGCGGCTCGTATAGCAGCGAATGATTTATGAGTTTTGTTTAACGGTTGTTCGCAGGTCCTGAAGGTGGAAGCGCCGGGGAAGCAGACGGAGGAGCTGGCTCCAGGGATTACACCTATTCAATATTGGACGCTTTCGTGCCACTTCCCGGTGACGATGCTGCTTACTGCAAGTGCAAGCGGGGGCCGCAAGTATGTTTTGTTGCACCGATGTTGCTCGCTACATAGTTCGACGATGCACTACTTTACCTCTTCTCCTACCGCTCTCAGCAAATCGAATCAATTTGCTTTGCTTTTTTGTTTTGTTACTTTATTCTTATTTTTGCATTCGAGCCGCCCCCACGCCTACCGGAGCTGCAGGAACACTGCTCGCTTCTGACAAATTGCATAATGTAAAGTTTTCCACGTAAATGAATTTCCCCAAACACAATTAATTATTTCTGCAAGTTTGCTTTTGAGCACAAAAAATTCCGATGAATTTTGCTTATTTCCATTTAAAAGAAACGTAAGTAAATGCGAGGAAAATTTTTAAACTTTTACTATGTTTTTCTTTTTGTAATTAATTAATTTATACAATGAGTTCCAGCATATTTAAATATGGATAAGAATGATATAACTTCGTGATTTTCAATTTTAATTTGCGTTAAATAACACCAGTTAATTCGATTTTTGGGCCTGGCTCCTGAATGTTAAATTTTAATGTGTTCTTCATCGCTGATAAGGGAAAAACATAATTGTTTTCTTCTAAATTTGCTTTTCTGGATGACAGACAATTTGTTTGCAATCTCAGGAAATAACAAATATAACACACACACACAAAGATAGATTAAAAATCTTATTTTAAATAGCTTATTATTATCTTTCAAAATCAAAAATTAAATTTCATTTATATCATCTCTATTTTCCGGAAATAATTTTTAAATGCGCGGTATCCACTCCTATAGAGCTTGCTCTTCTTGTATTATTTTATTATCGATTTAAAACAAGCAAAAGCAAACTTTGAAAGCTCGAAAATTACATTTTAGGACCTTTCGGCATCTACTTACCAAATTCGTGTAATTTAAAACAGAAACCCAGAAAAAAAATATTTCAGCCCTGTGTAATTAATTATCAGAATTAACGCAGAATAAATGATTGCTGAATGAAAACCCAAAACATTTAAATAATAATTAATTAAAAAGAGATTACGGCAAAACGCTTAAGCAATGACATATTTAAAGGGTGAGGCTGGTGCTGCGGGTCCTAGAGGAGCGCAAGGATTGCCAGGCGAGCGAGGACCCCCCGGACCCAAAGGTCCTCGTGGCTCGTTCGATTTCCTGCTCTTGGTCCTGGCGGACGTTCGATACGACATATTACATTTGCAAAACAAGGTGTTCGTCAACGGTGACAAGTGAGTACTTGTGTAACAGTAGAGTAGTTGCTCTTTTGTGTGCCAGAGATTGTGTTCCCGTAACTAGATTTTCTTGTCTTTTCATCGCACACACGTTAAGCCCGGGTGCAAATATATGCTGGTGGTGTCAAGTAAAGAGCTCGGATTAAAATTGCTACCTACACTCGTTTTTTTTTTTTTTTTGCTAAAAATAATAAAATTACGCGACGAGCTTATCAAGTATGCACACACAAGTCTTCGTGATTTTCCTCTCCAAGGTAAACAAACCGCAACTATGAAATCCTTCCGTGACCTTTTTGCCACCGCCTGCTGATATATTAAGGAGCGTCGTAAGTAGGAAATGAAGGAGGATATTTTTTTATAAGTGTGCGCGACGACAAAGTGTTATTTTTCGTTTTAAAACGCCATCAAAATTTATATATTCTTTAGAACGCTTGCTTCGTCACTAGTTTCCATTAAATTTCAAGAAAAATTTTGAATCCGGATTGACAACGTATATTGAAATGCTACAGGACGCGTCACCGGAAGCGGTCACGGAGTTTTCCTGCTATATTATTAAATAATTTAAAATGTAAAGCACGAGAAGAATGCATTTTTAAATTATTTTAGGTTTTGCAGAGTGTCTGATCAAAAATACAATTTAAAAGTTCCTCTTTAAAATATAATTTTTATAATAAACTTCTTAATCTTTTTACTTTTTATTAAATATTACATTATTAAACATTTTTATTTAGAAGATAGTTTAATAAATTTCTGCTTTAATTAATAATTCATCCCAAAGCTCTCAGCGAATTTCCGGAAGCTTATACTGGTATTTACAAATTATAATAAATTTATCAATAATCTATAGTTTATTATCTACCTTTGAAAACACTGGCAATTTCTTTATCTCATGAACTATGTAATGATTATTTTGCTTGTTGGCCCACCTTCATTAAAAAATTACATAGTTTAATTCCAGCCACGTCCAGTTTTTTTTTTTTTTTTTTGGGGTAGCTATAGGGTCATTATTTTCTCATCCCTAATATGGGTAACTTCTAGAAATCTAGAGTTTTAAAGATGGAGGTTCCGTTAAATGGACCAAAATGTGCAAAATTTCACGCCCAACTTATACCTGTCCAAAATCAGATATGTCCCCTGGTTCCTGAATTATCCAGAAAAAATCGACGATTTTTTTATATTTTAAGAAAATTATTAGGCATAGAATAAATTTTCATAATTAATTCCAAAAAAACTATTTGAGAAAAGAAAAAAGAAAAGACTGTTCCTAACAGGTATTTTAAAATTCCATCTAAATATTTCATCAAATTTTCTGTAGCTTGTTTGATTTATGAAAAAAAAAAATTAATGGTAACCATGGTATGATATTTCAAGTATATCGGATTTGCTTTTTTTTTTTCTTTGATATACAGGGTCTCCCAACTTGAGTGGCCTATTAAATTATTATGGAAACTACTTACTTTAGAAATCTGAATCTTGGCATGATGTTCTTTTCGGCAGTGATCTACCTAAATCTAATATTC
>JASKGO010002253.1:0-11983 GCA_030556065.1 Holobus sp. GC000080
GAGAGAAATTATGCAAGCTATTAAATAAATTACAAGAGATATCAACTAATTAATCATCAAAGTCATAAATAAAATGGCAAACGCGTGAAGAGGCAGATATTTCAATAGTATAAACTTAGAAATCTTCACTTTCAAGCATAATTGGAAATCATCGAATTAAAAATAGCGAAAAAAGCGAGTGTCAATGGAGGACTTCCTATTAAACACGCTGATATCTAACATTGACCTCGTTAGTCGGCAATTAATCGACTAACGATTAGATGAGACAATATCGCTTCGTAATTATCTAATAAAAAAAAAAAATCGTGTAATGAAAAATGAGAGAGCCGATCGGTGATTCATAATGTGCGCTGCTGTGGAGAAGTAACCTTAAACTTTTCCGAAAGTATGAATAATTAGGTTCGTTACGATTTAGGCCGTCTCCACTTGTTGAATTTCGTCCTGTTACCACTCTACTCCTCTCTTCCGCAACACCTTTGAATATAAACACGTACACATGCACACACACACACACTCAGCAACGACATCCCGTGGCTGTGTGTGTGTGTGCATAAGAAAGTGTTGTCGGGTGTTGTGTTGTCGTTACGTCTGGCCGGAAACTTCTCGAGTGCAATTTGCGAGTTCGCCTCTTGCTCGTTTTCCGCATAATAGCCCAAACTTGCTGCCCTTTTCTTCATTAAACCAATATTCCTTTTTCGTGTTTCTGCAGTAGCAATTGCTTTAAAAATAACAGTTTAACCACTTTACTAGAATAAGGCGTTGATTTAGTTAATACTATACTAGAATTATTGAGAATTTATTAATCATTAACGTCTTAAATTCTTCAAAGATAGAAATTATCAGAAAACAACAATTGTTTTCTTGAGTTTCAGTGTTAATGCATAATTTCTTAGAATAAAATATCCATTCTTAGCTTTTAAAGTTTGCTTTTTCCTGTTTTAATTCGATTTAAATGTAATTGATGTTAATCAAGCCATATAGGAGTGGAAACTGCACACTTAAAAATTATTTCCGGACTACAGAAAAAATATGAATAAAATTTTATTTTGAATTTCGATAACGGATGATATGCTCTATTAAATAAAAGTCAAAATTTAAAAATTAAATTTGTAACTTATGAGAAAATTTGATTTTTATGATGCACTCATCCTAGAAATGGACACTGCGCGCTTAAAAATCATTTCCGGAAGACATAAGTGACCTAAATGCAATGTTATTTTTGATTTTTAGAAAAAATAAAATTCTCTGTGATATTATCTATAAAATAGAAATGTAAATTAAATAGTCAAAAAGATATTTTTTTCTAAAAATTGACTTATAGATTACTCTGCTTTTCATATACTATAGAAAAGGATGCCCCCCGCAATAAAATCCAATTTCCGGTAAATAAAAATAGTCATAGATGAAATTTTATTTTTGATTTTATTAAAGAACAATGTGCTCTATAAATTATGAGTTAAAATGAGTTAAAATGAGTTAAAATTTTAAAATCGAAAGGGTGCGTTTAGAGAAAAGTTGACATAAATGAGGCACTTTTTATACAAACGCTCTTAGAGCAGACATCACGCACTTAAAATTAATTTCCGGAAAACCGGAAAGATATAAATGATATTTTATTCATGATTTCGATAAAGGACAATATATCCTAAAAATTAATACTGAAAATTAAATTGAAAAACGAAAATATGATGAGTGACATCATTTGGGGTTTAATACAAGAAAGTCCTTACAAACTTAAAAAAAAATCCTTAAAAATATTCATTTTTATCTATATTTTTTTAAATTTTGTATTTGTATATAGTTAATAATCATTATTTTTACATAGAACAACTCAAAATTTGAAAAAAAAATATATTTCTGGCAGTAATTTAAAATTGATTACAATAAAAACAAAAATTATTAATCACCTTTTACCTCGTTACAAATGCTAAAAAGCAAATCTACAAACAGCAGAAAACATTAGAAAAAAAAAATGAAAATATGAAAAATAAACTGTCAAAGAAGGAGAAAACAGTTTAGGAAAGGTTTCCAAAGGGTAAATATGTTGTCGGCGGCGATATTAATACACAGCGATCCATTTATAAACTAGGGGGGAAATTTTCATTAAAACTTGCAAATCCCGCCCCGTAATCCCGGAATGTTCCGGAATCCTGCGTGTCCTCCCTGGGAACTCTCTTCCACAGTCATCCCTTATCTCGCATCCATCACTTACCAACACCTATAGATTTCCCCCCTGGTTTATTCGCCCTCTCTTTGCAACTTAATATTGAAGCAGGTGTATTAAGGGCCGCTTCAGCATTAAGAAGAGATATCTCCACTGGCCCAAACTCATATTACGTGGAGCATGTGTGCAGCCAGCAGCAGCAGCCCCAACAATTTAATTCCGCACACTTCATCTGGGATTTCGTGGTCCATTAGAAAATTATCTTTTCCGCACCACACATTTTTCCGCCGAGCAATTTTCATTATTAACCTCCATTAGTGGTAATAATCAGAAATCTGTTGTACTTCCAGATGCACCTGTTATTTTTCATAAAGAACAGTTTTTTTTAATTTTTATTTATTTAATATATATCATTATCATATCATTATAATTTTATGTAATAATACAACTTAGTAATGCATTTTTTATGTATACAATAACCTATGATAATAATAATTCATAGTAATATACATTCAATTCAGTATTTTTTTGTTGTTTTTGTTATTGTTGTTGTTGTTGTTGTTGTTAAATAATGCAATTTTTTTCGGTACATTGTAAATGCTTATCAATAAGCTACATATATAGAATAATATTTTGCTTCTTTAATTTAACAACATTTGCCCTTTTTTTTTACACCAAAAACTATCACTAAACATATTTTTTCTCTATATTTTTTAGCAGTTTTTCACTAAGAATAAAAAGAAAACTTTTTTTTAATGAAAATAATATTAGAGAAAGCTACAAATTGAAAGTATTATTAATTTGTTATGTACATTGATCATCCCTTTTCTTCTTCTTCTTCTCATTTATTCCATTTATTCCTAAGATTATCACATCAAAATGCAAACGTAGGGTGCCAACTTATAGTGCGCAATTTTTTTTTATAATGTTAAATAATAACAATAACTGAAGCTTTCTATAATAGTTTATAATGTACGAGTATTTCATTATAGCATTCTTCCTTCATTATTTATATATAGAAAATATATTTCAGCACATTTTTCAATTCATTTCGAAAGCAATCAAGCAACAGAAAACACCTTACATTCAGTTTAGTATTTAGTATAGCATTAGTTTCACATATTATACACGAATTCAATGTATAATAGAATCATTTAGGTCATTTTCTATATCATTATTTTACATTATATCCTTAATATATTTATTATTGGACAGGACAGCCGAAGAAGCACATTTATAAAATGTCTTCTTTTACCATTTAACACTTGTTTTTTCTTTTTTTTTACTAAGGTTTCTATTTAATTAATTAATTGTTTGTAAATGATGAATGAATTTAAATTATATTTTAATTTTTCTTCTTTTTATTTTGTTTAATTTTAATTTACGTATCTTCAGTTTTTATCTTTTAAAAGAAATTTTAATATTTTAAATTTATTACACAATCTGATATTTGTATATACTTGTTTAAAATAATATTCTTTTAAAGATAAATTTCCAATGATTGTTTTGCAATTAAATTGATCTACGAGTATCATTAAATGTTTATAATTTTCGTTAATAATTTTAAATATTGAGAGACGCAGAAATGTGACTCAGTCCTTATCAATTCAATTTTTACTAATTTTTACTAAGAGATTTTATGAAATTTTTCACATTTTGTGATTGATATAAATTTGAATTTTTTACCACTTCCGGATTTATTAGAAATGTTTCTAATTTAAAATTTTGATTTTTTTTAAGTGGGAAATGAAAGGAGTGAGTCAATTTTCAAAGTTTTCCTGTGTTTTCCCAGCGCACCCAGAATTTGGATCGCTAAAAGTTTTAAAGCTAACATGCCAAATGTAGCAAATTTTGAAAATTTCCAGAGCAATGTTTTCTCTCATTTGAATATTACTTTTTAATAGTTTCATAGTTTCATTAAATGCATCACTTTAAGAATTAAAAAAAAATCATTTAATTCATTAATAATATATTTAAAAGACCATTTATATATTTTTTAATTTTTTAAATATTTCTATAACTCAATCCTTCAAATGAATAAATATTTTTTTTAATATTTTTACAAATTTTAAAAATTTTATTCAATCAATGAAGATATGAAATAAATAAGCCATTGTTATCAGGTTTATTATTTAAGAAATAAATCTACAAAAATTACAACACTTTTTTTAATTGAAAATAAAATATAAAAATAAGATATAAATATTTCATTTATGCATAAGACATGGGATTGTTTTTAAATGTAATTAATTATAGCATTATTCAGCTGAAAACTTTTTACCATCCAAATTCTGAGAGCAGAATAATGTTTTTCAATTAAAATTTATAAAATTTCATTAGTTTAAATTTGAAATTAATATTTAAAAACCGAAAAAATATTTTTAATCTAACAAAAAATTATTATTTATTATATAAATTCCAAAATAATTTTATTAGTGTCAATCTACTCGTAATAACAACAAATCTATTTTTCAGTTTATACCTTCAACATTGCATTTAATAATTTTCCAATCTTATTACTAACTTTTTTTAAAATTTTAGAATAGCATTTTACTTATAAAATTTATATCATCTTTAAAACGTTTCCTCTAAGAACCCAAAAAGTCTTACTGGAAAAAAAAAATAAAGATAAAATTTAGTGTAAAAAGACTAACATCTCATACGAAAATAAAATTATTCTAAATTCCAGGCCGAGTTTACTACTTGCTCGATGTGTTTTATTAATTAATCAATTAACTTTTTATTTTTCTTAATAAAAATCTCAAAATTAACCTTTCAAATGCTGTATTTTATAGAGTGAAAATAACTTTTTTAAATTTGTAATTTATATCTACGAAGAAAAAAAAACGAACTTCATAGTGCCTTTTCATTTAATTATGTAATTGCTTTATTCATATTGATATTACTTTAATAACAATAATAATAATAATCATATATTGATATGTATAATACAATTTAGTGATTACGTTTTCCCTAATGTATATTTGCAAAATATTGACTTAGTGGCGCTTCCGCAATGGACAATTTGTTCATTTCATCCACCGCTCGGTTTATTTTCATTTATCAGATCATGATGATAATAATAATATATTCTATCTTCTAAACAGTTTATAAGCCTCATTCTCTACATCTGTATATTATTATTATTATTTACCTCTTTATCTATATGTATAGTCATATATGGTAATATATGTATATATTATCGATATATAATTTACTTGATATGTATAGTACTATATGCAGTTTCTGTTTACAATTGCATTTTTAAGTGTTACGGAGTTTTTTTTCTTTTGTTTTTTTTTTACACTAACAGGAAGCTTTCAGTGGTTAATTATATCAATCAGTTTAACACCGATCTGAAGAGATATGTTGTAGCAGAATTAACTAATTCTTAAAGTTTTCTCATTTACAGTTTACGTTTTCTTTTTCTTTTTAAATTTATTTATTTAATTTTCTTCTTGTATAAATACGTCGTCGTGTAAAAACGTGTACAATTAATAATAAAAATAGGCACTAATCTAATTAGGCGTTATTAGATATGTATAGGGTGGTTGGTAGACAATTAGCAACCACTTTTTTGTTCGGTTTTTGCAAGTTGCCACTTTGCGGCAAATGCTGATTTAAAATTGGGCTGTCTTATTGTTTTTTTCCAGGGTGGTTTAAGTAAGCTCTCCTTTGTTTTCTTCTTATGATTTTTTCAATTGCTATATTTAATAATTTTTTTGAAACTTGAAACTTTAATTTTGTTAGTCAATTTGTTTTGCAACTTTGCGAATCCTAATTAAACCAATTTTACAATACTTTCTTTTTCTGAACATGAAATTTGTTAATTTTAATGTACTTTTTATTTATTTTTATATTTGAGAAAAAAAAAAAGAAAAAATTACTTTCATAAGAAAACCGATTTTGTCAAGCTCATTATACAGACACACAAAGCATACAATTTTTGTCCTTTTAGAACCCTATGATTCGCGCTTTTTTTGCAATTTGCCTCTTCGTTTGCTCTTTAAACTTTTATTTTTTTACAATTACCAATTATTATTTATTGACTTGTAGCCTTTGGTTAGTGCATATAAATTAATGATGTCTCTATACTATATAAGGAAATGAAAACAGACGGTTTGTCTCGAGACATCTCGCTTATTTTTTTTTTCTTCGGTATTTTTAATATTATTGTACGTTTACAATTGACAAAGCCGTTATTTTTTTTTTTTGGACTATCACTACGTCATTTACATTGATTTCTCATTTATTTGTAGTTTGGTTAATTTATTAGCATTTGTTGGCCTAAAACCTAAGGATAATACTGAGTTTGAGTTTGCTTTGCTTTGAGTGTGGGACATTGGTTTAGTATTGTTTTTTTTTTTTTCAAGTGTAGAAGCCGTTCATGGAACGAACAGAAAATTTGTTGTTCGTATTGATTGTGCAAATTATTTGTTGGTGGTTCAAATTGTATAGTGCGCAAACGTTTAACTAGTGTTATTATTTTAAGAATTTGGCACCTTTTTCGAGTTTTTTTTTCTTCTTTTTTGTGCAATTTAGGTCGATTTAAATGCTGTATTTTTAAATTTTTGGATAATTTATGCTTTGCTCTTTTTAGCTTTAAAAAATTTCTTTTTAATTGATTTCATAATTGTATTTATTGTAATAAAATTTTTTAGTTACTAAGCAATAATTAAAATTAAAAGTGTTTTTTTTTCCTGCTAAATTCGATTCTAAATCATATTCTTTTATTAAACTCTTTATAGCTTAAAGTTTTTTTCTTTTTAATTGATTTCATTGACTTAAAATAATTTAAAAAACAGCAAAATATAAAAATATGAAGCTTCAAAAATAAATTTTGGAAAGCAAAAATAAAAAAAGTAAAATTTAAGAAAAATTTTGCAAAAAAAAAAAAGAAAAAGAAATGTCAAATTCTTAAAAGTGGCTAATAACACCAATTGAAACGTTTCAAGACGGTCCAGGCACAAACGAATTGCAGGTTCCGAAGCGAATAAATTCTACTGAAATGTATCACTGTTTAGCTTGACGTTTCCGATAATAGATCGGCCAAAAGCTTCTTATAAATTTCTCTTACAAAGTGTATACAAGAGGAGTACGCATGCTGCAAAAGTTGCACAGCCTATAAACTAACATAAGATTATTTCACCTACCGCATATTATCATCCTTACATAATATGTCTGATGGGTAGATATCGATATTGATATGTGTTGTGTTGTATATAATAATATACAATATAGTATATTTATATATTTCTCTAATTCATTATATATAATATATATATATTTTCATTAAATGATGATTAATTGATTGTCGGTGACTGTGTACAAAAAACACTTCGGGGACTAAGTTCTTTTTAAACAATTTTTACTTCTGTTTGCAAATATACTTTGTACAAAGTCATTTCCAAAGAAAGCAAAGCTCTTTAAAGCTTTACCCATCTTTCTCGCACTTTGTTTTTCCTAGCGTTTTCCTTTCGTACTTTTTTTTTTGTTATTCAATAATATTTTATTTTTATTTTACTACACCATCATATAATTGTTGTGTATTAATTTTTGTATATACCTAGAGGTAATATTTTTTCTTTTTTTTTTTGAAAATATCATTTCTCATCTCGTGTGATATGTATTTGTTGATATGTATATGTATTTGATATGTACAAGTCATTGCTGATTTGCTCATGTTGCAAAAGGGCCCTTTAAATTGGCCTCTCATTGTTTGGGTAATATTATAGGGATTGGTTTCGAGCGCAATTCTAGTGCTCATGCAATGGGGTCCTTAGTTGCAAAAATTTACGGTGATCAGTAGTGTGGCTATTACGGTGAATGAGAGACTGTCGATGATCGGGCGTCGCGACGCTGCGGATGCAACGGCGCCCACTACGCTCGCCTCGCATGGCGATTCCGATGTGTCTGAAACAAAAAAAAATGCCTCGTTAAATTCTAAACCTAAAATATTATTTTAATATTCAGCTATTTAAGCAGTTAATAATACTTCTTTTTTTTTCTAATAATAAATAAATTAACAATAGTTATTTAAAACCTTGTATATAATCAGATACTTGTTTAATTTTAATATTTGTTTAATATATTTAAAGGCAATTTATTTAGCAATAATTTGGTGAAGAAATTATTCAAATCGGTTTTATACTTTAGGAGTTATAAACAAATTTCTATTTTCAAATTACCATTCGAGTATTTATTGATAATTTGCCCAATGAAGGGCTGTCAGAAAATAATTAATAACAATTGAACTAATTATCTTAGAGCAGTAATTTTAGTATCACTTGAAAGGTATTTAAAGCAGCCATTTAAATAATTAAAAATATTTTCACTTTTTAATTTTTCTAGTGAGTCTTGGCTACAGCTATCGAGCGCAAAAAGTATGTTACGCGCTAACGTTAAATTCGTCACCACTCGGTCTCAACACTAATCGCCGCGCTCTGCTTATAGTCCGGTCGCGCACTCCGCTAACGTTGAGCCGTCGATGTTAGCGCCATAATTACTACCCCCAACGAATTCAACCTTTTTAAATTCAGATTGTTTAAATTTAATATTTGTTTTATATATTTAAATTCCATATTTGTTGTAATTATATCTTAAATATTTTATTATTTATTATAACTAAAAAACAACTATCAAATTTTAATATTGATTGCTTTTCTTTGCAATATTTTAATCCTCATTGAGTGGAATTTGAAAATTGATGTTTTTCAAATTAAATTAATTTAAATTTCTTTAACATAAAAGTAATTGATTTTTTATTTATTAATTTTTAAATTGAGAATAAATCAATAGTACACGATAACCCCAATGAAACAAATATTTTTACGAAAAAGAAAAATAGATTTAAAAAAATAATATTCAAAAAACCAACAGAAAAAAGTGCAAAAAGGATAAATATTCTCATTTATATTCTTCTCTATCATTTTATAATTATGTAAAAATAATAATTGATGGCTTATTCTGCAAATAACCCTTTTGAAATTGTCGGCAAATTGCTTTTAGATTGTTTAAAAACATTCGACGGAAATTTAAAGATAAATTATTCTCTTTGTGTTTTATGAAACCACTCTTTTTTAATATAAAAAATAGTTCTTTGTGGTTGAAAGGAAATTATTATTATAGTTACAAAGGTTAGTAATAAAATTAAAAGATTGTCAAAAGTGAATTGCACAAACTCACATTTTTTAAATATTATTTTAATTGAAACAAAACAGTTGTCTTAAATTGTTATAAAATAAACTTTCTTCATTTGGTTATACTTTATAAACTTTATAAATATTATTGGAAAGAATACGGAAAATGTAAAATTTTAGCAAAACAGGAAAATGTTCATTGGTATAGAGACTGTTTAGACATTAAAGATACGAACCGAGTACTAACTAAGCATTAAAAGTCGCTCCCGTTTGAACTTCTGTTTGCAAACCATTAACCGTTTTAACCATTTCTTTTATGTGTCAATAACGTTGATTGATTATAGTTGATGATACATTTCGGGTAGTTTTTCTAAGTTTTTCCTTTTTGAACGCAACTTTCTTTACAAACAAAACCGCGACTTACCTCATATTTCTTTTAATAAAAAAATAAATAGAAAAAATCATTAAGTTTTATTTCACCCAATACAAAAGTTATAAACAAAATTACTTGCGAGAAGCAAAGCTGCCTCCCGCCGAAGAAGTAGGAAGAAATCAGAGCAAACCGTTCTTGAGATAAGATAAGCTCAAGAAAAAACTCTCGCATGATGCTCGATAAATAATTTATGAATTTTCCTTGTTCTCCAGTCGGTTTTTATTCACTTCACTGTAATAGAAGAAGACTATTGTGTCTTTTAAAATCAAACAGAAAAACAGAAAATCGTACAGTTCTTTGTTTTTAAGCAAAACAGTCGTTTTGTGTTTTTGCTTTTGTTTTCCATTTTTATTTTTTATTTTTATTTTTTTTTCACTTGTTTGACCGATATTTTTCCATGGCGTTTTAGCGTTTAAATGCCTCCAGTGTGCGGTGCGGCCTGTGCACGGTTTTGTTGTTCGTCCTTTTCGGTTTGTGGAAATTGGTAAAGCCGCTGCACGTATGCCACGGCAAGATCCCGGGGGATTTAACACGCGCACACGTATTTCCTTTGCCGAAGCCAACGCAGCCGACGCTGTTGCCGAAGAGCTGAGCCCCGGCGAGCAGACGGCGGCAGAGGCAGCGGCGGCGGTGGCGGCAGCGGCGGTCGCAGCATTCGCGAGCCCTCAAAACGTGCAGACGGATGTGCCGCTTTTGACTTTTCGTACACGCAAAGCAAAACGTGAGCGGATTTTTAAATGTTCCGGTCAATAATATGCCGCCCTTTCAAACCAACTCTTTCTATATTTGTTTTTTTGTTGTTGTTGTTTTAGTTTTATTATTGTTTTAACCATTCAAAAGTTTTGTTATTTGAGCTTTGCATTATAATAAATTCAAAACACATAAAAAAATTTAATTCATTTGATTGAAAATATTTATAATGTCTTTTATGATTCCCAAACAACATTTTTGCTGGGAAAATATTGTTTTAAATTGATTAAGGATAACTTCTTTTAGCTTAATTAATTACTTTTAAAAATTTATTAATTTTGTTGCTAAATTTGACTTATAATTAAAAATAATTATTTTTTTAAATCAATCAGCTTTTAAACAAACAAAAAAACAGCAATTTTTAGAAAAATAACATCTTTTAACATCTTTGTAAAAATATTTTACGTTAATAAAAAATGAAAAAGATATTTGTAATTGAATTTCGGTTTAATGGAGAATTTGTAATTTGCTTACCGGAGTTTTCTTTGAGTTTGGGCAGAAAGTTGTTCCAGAAAGCGCAGGCGGTGGCGCGTGGTCCTTTGCCAATGCCATTCTTATTGGCGTTGAAGATAAAGTATTGGGGCTGATCCTTAGTATACAAAGGCCAATTGATGTCGTCCGTCACCGGTTTCCTGTAACCGAATGAAAAATGTCCTTTTACTCACTCACATTTTTCAATCTTTTCTGCTTTTTATTTTACGAACAGAACAGAGCAATTACACCACCGTACTCGTAGATTTTCTCGACTCGGCTCAATCCAGTTATGTTACTAACTGATTTTTTTTTTGTCAATATAAAGCTTCTTTTGACCCCTTTTTTATTATTTTTTATCCCTTATAAAATGTTAGATTAAAACAGTTTTTTTGAAGGCTAGTGTAATATTTTTTGACTTTTTTTTTAGTAAAAATTTTCGCAGTTTATGTTAGTTTTGCGAAACTCATAAATGAGGAACGAAGTGTTAATTTGATATATGGATATTTGGTTGGCTAAAGAATGTTAATTTGAGTTTGTTGGGAGACTATTTCCGTAATTTACCCCAGAAATGTCAAATATTCGATATGAATGAATACAATGTATCGTCAATTACTTAGTTCTAGAAGAAATGTAACTAAGTTTTTGCTTTATTACATTAATTCTAGTACGAGTAGTATAAGTAAAATATCCCTTATTAGTTTTCAAAGTTTGGTTCTTTTGTCTCTTTTACATGGATTAAATATAATTCATATTAACCAAGCAATATTGGAGTGGATGCCGCGCACTTTAAAATTATTATTTACCGGAAACCGGAAAGACATAAATAAAATCCTCCATTGATACTTGCTTTATTCGCTATTTTTAATTCGGTGATTTCCAATTGTGCTTGAAAGTGAAGATTTCAAAGTTTATACTATTGAAATATCTGCCTCTTCACGCGTTTGCCATTTTATTTATGACTTTGATGATTAATTAGTTGATATCTCTTGTAATTTATTTAATAGCTTGCATAATTTCTCTCAA
>JASKGO010002254.1:0-13637 GCA_030556065.1 Holobus sp. GC000080
CGCGCTTTTATTTAATAAGAAATGAATATAAAATGTAAAGAAAAAAATACTGGCTTTGAGAATAAAATTGAAGTTTCGTGTACAATAATTATGGAATCGTGTATTTGATTATTTATTATACGAGTACACTACAGAGATTCAAGATGTGTGTCTGAGATACCAAAGGTCTTGTTCGCTATAAGGTCTTCTATATAGTATAACATAACAAGAGTTTCGAAGGAGATTAATAAATGAGATTTAATCGAAAGTATCGATCTATTGAAATGTGAAATTACGACGACGCAAGGGTCCATTACCATTATCATCATCGACAACTCTAAATATTATTATTAATCAATGAAACACAATACACGGCACAAACTGTGAGTGTGTATCTCTTTGGATCTCTTCAAATCTATTATTGCCTCTTTAGGGCCTTGCCTACTTTGCATTGTTACGTCTTCCATCTCGACTTTTATCTATAAATACCTTCAATTTAATATAATAAATGATTAATTTTTTATTCTACAATATATTACGAAAATTTTTACTTAAGATTTTAATTTAATAATGAAAAAAAAGAAGCAAGAAAAAAAGTAAAAATTAACATTTGAAAAATTGCAAAAAAAAAACTCATTAAAAATCCAACAAAAAAAAAAAAAAGAAAAAGCTAATTGAATAAAAACTACTTTAGAATTTAGCAAAGATAACGTCATCATCGTCATTGTTGGAAGCTCAAAGTTTTGTTTATCGTTTCCACTGATTGATGAGTCGCGATAAATGCAGGGTGGCTGTATACTGGCGGCGGCGCTACAACAGCGCCCCCATTATAGCCTTACATGCAGCCGCATCCCTTATCGATTCCGAATCTATTTGCTTACCATGAAACACTTCGATGGTATCGTTTAACTAGCCCGGTTGGTCTCCACTTTATCTCAGCCGAAACCATCGTATCGCCCCACATTATCTACTACATATAGAATATGCATTCGGTTTCTTATCAACGCTCATCCGGTCCACACAGACAAGACGGGAAAATTTGAAATTTGCCATACTTTTCTAATACATATAAAATTTAAACCGAAAGAAGATTTTTTTAAAGTATATTTTTTCATGTAACGCACGTCTTGGGGAATCATCTATATGTAAAAGGAGTCAACAAAATGATAGATAGATAGATGGTTCCCAGTTAGAACTTCAACTTCTTGGGCATTATGTATTCAGAGTGCGCACCTTACACGTCATTTCCTCGCGTTAAAACAACGTAACGCTTCTATGTCGCAGCACACTTTATTACAACGAAACGATCGTTACAATAGTTACTTAAATCGACTGTACACGCACGCATTCACATTTAAATACGTTTAACATTAGATTTGTATTGTATTTGTGTGTGTGTATGTATACAGAGGGTTGCAAAATTTTTATGTTAATGATGTTTATTGGCAGTTAACAGTAAACTTTACTCTTGCACTTCTTTTATAAATATAAATACTAGAAATACTGTGGTGTATGTGGCAAAATATATTGGATTCGTGAGGTAAATGTAATTTAGAAGATTGATCTGCAGTGTAATATACATTAATTGTTGTGAATTAACCTTATAATTCTTGTAATTGAAGGTGTGAACAGGTTTGTCGTCTTATCGACCATTTGAATCTCCACTCGCCTTTCTATTTTAGGTTTTCTCTGCTTATGGACGGTTTTTCCAATTATAGGATTTTGCTTAAAATACAGATTTTGTTGTGATTTCATATAGAAAGAGATTTAAAATTTGCTTATAAAACAATACAAACTCAAAAAGTTTCCAATTATTTTTAGAATTATTTTTCAAGACAATTTAAAACTGTAATTAAAAATAATATGCAATAGTCGAAATTGAGCAAAATATTACAATTACAAAAAAAAGATTTTAAAATCGGGATTTGAAGAAAATGGTGATAAAAAATTAAAAGAAAAAAGAAATTACATAAAAAAGGCTTTTTTGAAAATTTCAATTTAAACAATTGAATTATAGAAAAAAACGAAAAAAAAAACTAGAAAACGGGGACATTCCTTTTATGGGAAATCATAATAATTAATTAAAAACATTTTCGACTATTAAAATTAAGTAAAGCAAAAATAAATTTA
Source organism: Holobus sp. GC000080 (assembly GCA_030556065.1). Lineage (NCBI taxonomy): Eukaryota > Metazoa > Arthropoda > Insecta > Coleoptera > Staphylinidae > Holobus > Holobus sp. GC000080. The sequence goes on from JASKGO010002254.1 coordinate 2,110, forward strand.
AATTTCGAAATATTGGAAAATTATGTCATTAAAAAAATCAGTTGGTAATGTTTTTTTTTTCATAATAAATTTAAAAGAAAAAGTAATTTGACCTCTGATGCCAAATTAGTAAATTCGATTCACACCATTAATAAATGTTTTAACTTAAAAAGAACATTGCAACACCAACTTATGTAAAAGAGAAAACTAACGTTTTTTTTTTGTTTTTCAATTTTTGAAAATTTGATTTATGGAAACTTTAATTAATTGAAAAGCATATCAAATTTGAATTGTTTAAAAATAAGACATATTTTAATGTTTTAATAAAAGCTAAAATAATATTAATTTTCAACATATAAAGTTAAGTGCAATTTAAAAACATTTCCTCTTATAGAAAATTTATTGCTAAAATAAAATATATTGTGTAAACTTGTTTTTAAAGCATTAAAAAGTTGTTATTCTTTTAAGTTAAAAAAAGATTGCAAAATATATATTTAGAAATAGAAAAAAAAAAGTGATTTCAAGTGAAAAATTCATTTTTTGAAAATTTAAAGTATTAAAAAGGATAAAACAGCAAGCAAAACATTTTAAAGGAAAATTTAAGCATTCATAAAAATAATAAATAAATAAAAACAAACGAAACAAAGACATTTTTTAAACTTATAACAACTAATAATTACTAGTAAAATTTACCATAAAAAAAACTTTGTAAATTGCTTTTAAAATACAAAAAAAAGTGAATAATTTTTAAAAGTAAAAAATAACCTTTATTATAAGGAAAAAAAAAACTTAAGAAAACGAAGCAAAAAAAAAAGCAATGAATAATTTTCGAAATACACTGTATGGCAAAAGTGAAGTATAGGAGACAACAAAAGATCCCCTGCATGTATGTAGTATACTATAAATATAGTCGGGTGACTTTGAACACTTTACTTAACCCTCATTTCTCTTAGTTGCCTGAATTTAGCAGTGACAAAATACGAAATGTGAAGCAAGTGTGCGGGAGCATTCGACTAAAGACCGAGATAACGAAATATTCACTCATGTTCACTTTATTATTACTATAATATACACGAAAAGATAAAATCCAAAGTATACATTGCTCGCACACCACACACACACACAGAGCGAGAGCGCATCCTCGTAAATTAATTCCTGTGCGAACAATACGTCATTAAAAGCTGAAAGCAAAACTAAAAGAGAATATTTCTATCCGAAAATCGAAAATAAAAATTAGCAATAATACTAAAAAAAAAAAAAACAACTGAAAAACATATTAAAAAGAAACAACAACGAGAAAAAAAAGCAGCAGGAAATTAGCATTTTAATGGGCGCTCATCTACATCTCTACATATTTTACGCCACCCATTACAATTTTTACTTTGGCACAAAAATTTATTGGCACGTTTTATTTATTTTTTTTTCCACTCTCCCTGCTGGTGTGCGGCAGCATAGGAGTTCTGCGTGTAATTTTTACGATTCGTATATGTGAGCGTTTAGATTACAATCTGCGTGCGTATTTTGCATGGGGAACAATAAAGATCATTTCGACAGATTTCCGGTTTGGCTGCTGCTGCTGCTGCTTTTTAGTGTTCGGCGGGAGGACTTTGATAACGGAAGGGCCACACTCAATGGTTACCTAAATGTGTGTGTATATATATATATATATATATATATATATAGAGGAGCAGATAAGGTCCTTATCGCATCAATCAAGTGGAACGCGCGCGCTCAGAGGAGGAAAAGTGGAAATGCAGGATGTATGAGAAGATAAAGCGCGCGCGGAAAAATCGAAGCGCGCGAACTAAATGCGAAAAGCGAGAGCTGTATAGCGGCAGTGCAGTGCAGTGCGGTGCGACTTCGGAGCGGACTCGCACACTCGAAAGTAGAACGAAAAATAGATGAATGAAGAAGTAAAAGTGTCCATGATGGATGGATAGATGGATGGATTGGATGGATGGTTTGTACGGAGTGTGCTGCGGAACGAAAAACGGTGTGCTCTCGGTGAAAAAAAAAGACCTAGGACTAGATAGATATAGAGTGAGCAGATCGACCGGCCAGATTACATTATATGCCCGATTTATCTTTTATTTCCAGAGTGCATTCTCTCAGCCGTGGGCATTGTTAGTCTTTTCTCACCCATCCATTGTTTCCAGCTAAATCATACTTTAATTTTTCATGCAATAGCAATAATGGTAAGGTAAATTGGGCAAGTTGGAATACAATGCTAATTTCGTAATCGAATTACCAATATCGAAATAGATGAGATACTTTTTTTATACACAATTTTTTTTACCTTTTTAAATAGCTAAATAAATTAATTAATAACATTTTTGTAGACCTTAATATTTTTGCTAATATGATTTATGTAAATTTAAATACTAATTGTCTTGAAAGATTAAACAAATTCAAATAAAAGGGATGATTTTAAAACATTTAAAACTTTTTAAATTATCCTTTCTGAAAAACTTAAATTTTACTTTGAATAATAATAATTTAATAATAAATAATTAATATAATATAATTAAAAAATTAAAATAAATAAAAAGCGCAGCGACATCAAATTTCAAAAATTTTGAAAACAAATAACAAATTTCAACAACCCAACAATTTATTTAAAATTATGCAAAAATTCTATTAAAAAAAAACTAGAAGTATAATTTTATAGCAATATTTTAATGAATAATTTGATATTTTTCTAACAAACTTTTAAGGATTAACAATTAAAAAAAAATTCATAAAATTAATGAAGCAAAACATTAAAAAGAACTTTAAAAGGAGCTTTCCGAAAACCTTTAATATAATGCAAACATCAAAAATAAAAAAGTATCAAAACTTTAATAGGGGTAAGCAAAACACAAAAGCGTCGCGACGCCTAATGCGATATATTTCACGAAATATTCACAGCAAGAAACAAATCACAAATTTAAAAAAACAAATAATTTACAATTATGAAATTAGTTCTTTGGATGACCGCTACGCGCGCAAAAAGCGCTGCTATCGCTGCAGCGTATAGTTTTAAATACTGCGTAATCTTTCGTCTTCTTTTTTGCTTTACTTTTATTCATTTTTAGATTATTTTTTTTGTATTTCTATTGAAAATAAAACAAATTTTGCAATTATATATTTTACCGAAAATAAAAAAAATATATATATTTATAATTTATTTCATTGAAAATAAAACTAAGAATAAAGCCCAAGAAAATTTCTGTGAAAAACAGCTTTTGTTGCACTGCAAAGCGACAGAATTTCAACTGCATACGATGCAGGTAATCCATAAAGAGGAAAACCAATTTGAGCTTTTTATCGTTTGTTTCGCATTAGCGAAGAGGCCGTAAAGCATCGGCAAAGAGCAGCAGGCGAAGTTAGCACGTGTGGCTTGTGCGATTGTTCGTTTGCGCGCCGCGCCGTATTTGTACTTCGTACGAACGAACGAACGCAACGCAACAACCAACAACTGAAGAAGAAATACATATTATGTGTAGTGCAGAGAGTGTAGTAAACGTGTTTGTATATGTGTCCCGATTTATTTCCACCCGTTCCTCGTACCTTTCGTGTCGGAACACCCGATCCTTGTTATGTCCTTAGATTCCCTATCTTGGCACACACATGCTGCATTTTGTACGTACAGAAATATCATTGTATTGTACGTCCGCACATTCGTACACTCACTCTCTCTCCCTTGCTCTCTCTGTATATATATATGTACAGCCGATTACCGATAAGAAAACATGTTACGTATGTACATAGGGATCTGGCTCGCATCCGAAGAGAGGAGAAGAAAGAAAGAACTCTAAGGCCAGTCTTCCTCAACAAGCACCTAACCTTCTTCCACTGAAATGCACATGCTACAATCTTTCGTTCTCGTTTTAAATTGATAGCCGACCACTGCGTTACTTATTTCTTCTTGCAGGGGTAAATTGAATCAAACCAAACTAAACGCTGTAAGAACTGCGTACGAGAACACAACAGACAAGTTACATAATTAATTCCACTAGTACAATAAAGGAATGTTTTATGTTTAATTAAAATGTTATCTGTTTTTTTTTTAGGTTTTGGTTTTAAGCAATCGTTATTTTATTTTTAGTAGCGTCTTTTCTAGAAAATAATTAATGAACTTGTTTTTTAGTAGTTTTTTTCTCTTTTTTAAAAGTGGTTTATCACTTATATTCGATATTGAATTAATTAAATTTGTTAATTTATTTAAAAAAATAATTTTTGGGAAGATGATGTGAAGTGAAGTGAAGAGGTAGTTTTTTTTACTAAATTTTATTGCACTTAATATCTTTTGATTGAAAGCTCTTAATACATTTTCAAATTTTGTTTCTATTTTTTTAACTGCTGCAAGTTTTTTATTTCTTAATATTTTTTTGTTACAAAAAACTGGACAAAAATGTTAAAAAAATTAGTGGCACACTTTATTAAATTAAAAATAAATAAATAAATTTTTTGCTAAGTAATAATAAAATTTAAAAAAAAGGATAAAGCAAAAATAATAATTTATTTTGCGAAAACACTATAGAAATTTCATTGAGAAAGAGCATCGCTTTAGATTCCGCAAGGAATGCAGTTGCGGATTATTCGCAATAGCGCAATACAATAAAATCGCTTAATGGAATTTCGTTTCCACATCAATTAGCGATATGCAATTAGCATAATGAACGTGTTTTCCACATTCGTGGCGCAAGCATTAAAACGAGAGACGGATCGCCCAAGCGATTACATCAAAGATATAATATCAAGTTACCAGGTAAGCTAGTAAAAAGCACCAGATTCAATCAGAGATAAGGATGCAGCGACCTATCGTTAAAGTATTATTAAACTGGTCGTTTTCCAAACGATTCAAATTGTGGCGCATCCTCTCCGAGGGGCAGCACCAGAAACTTTTACTCTTCAAGAAGCCAATTACAACATGTTTGCGTATTATATTCGGAAGATTTATTTATTATTAATGAGCCCTTAAACGGTTTAATGTCTTCCTCTCGCTGAATGCATTAATACATTAAATTATGTTTATTTTAATGCCGTTTTTCCGTATAGTTACGGCAGCCGCCTTGGAGAAGTCTCGAGAAGAACGTCTCGTCAACACAGAGAGAGGGTTTATTAAAAGAGAAATAGGAAATTATCGTGCAGCCTAATCTTAAAATTCCAAGAGTATTTTATCTTATCGAGTCCGACTGGTTCGCCATCATCATGAAGACTGAGGAGTGAGCACAGAGATAACATCTTTTGCATCCTCCACATTTCCCCCCGTTTTATCCGCATTGCGATCGCAGACTCCAGAAGACCTTATCTTTGGGGCATCGCGCTTTCTCTCTCTCTCTCACTCGCTCTTACTCTTATACTCTCTTCTGTTATCTCTTCGGTTCGAGCTCGACTGGCAGCCAGGGAGGGAACCACTCGGTCTCTCTACAATTACCATTATAAAAGTATGAACGAAGAACGAATTTATATATTACGTGGAATAGTATTTTTGTACCACTTGGCAAACTGTTTTTCTTAGATAAAAAATTTAATTAAGATCTCTGGCATCAGAAATCATTTTCGGGAAGATGATGTGAAGTGATGCATTGGTACGGTCCATAGAAGTAGTTTTTTTTTTAATCAATTTTATTACGCTTAATATCTTTTGATTGAAAACGCTTAATATAAATTTGTTTTTTTTTAATAACTGCTGCAAGTTTTTAATAATTTTTTTTATTATTAAAAACTGATATTTTTTTAAAATAATTCTTATCAAACTTTTTAATAAATTAATTTACTTATCATTTAAAAAAATCATTCTTCAATTATTTATATTGCGAAATTATTAATTAATTAAATATTATTCACATAAATAAAAATATTTCTAAAGAAATTATTTTTCGACAAATAAGCAGAATAAAATAACAAAGAAAAAATTATTAAAAATTCACCCTTAAATGCAAAACAAAACTATACCTTTAAAAAATAACATCGACACCAAATCCTTCAAAAACCATCACAAACAGCAACAAAAACTACCCGGCTTTGAAACCCTTAAAACTTTCGTCAGATGTACAGATGTAAAAACAGCAAGGGCCTAAAATGAACTAAATATGGAGCACAGAGGCCGGTCGAAAACAACCCTTAGCACCGCATCTAAGTAAAAGTAGTGGTGGTGGTAGTGGTGGTAGTAGTGAAAAGCGGCTCTCTTTTCGCCAACCCAAACTCAGTACCACATTACTGAGGGGGTGAGTTTATAGGTGGTGCGTGTATTTGCGTGTGTGTGTGTGTGTGTGTGTGTGTGTGTGTGTGTGTGTGTGTATGTGTTTGCGATTGAAATCACCTGTTGCGCTCAGTTACCCTGCCGGGCATCCAAGTGTCAAAAGGACTGCGGGACGTCTACACTTGCAACGCACCCTTTGCCAAAGCGCTACTAGTACAAAACCAAAAAATTACATTGGGCGAAATGCATCGATACAATAACGGCGTCGAAAATTGGGGTTAATTGGTGATATTTCTCTTTGTCGTGGAGCAATCGTTAAAAATCTCGCGTGCCGAATGGAATAATTTTCAATTTGAGCGAGCGCGTTTTCTTGGTATCGGCTCCGCATAAGATTACCAACCAACCCCCAGAAACGGTCCCAGGAATGGCTGCGAAAGATAAGGAGTCGAAATGCGAGAGTGGGAGCGATAACGGGCCAAGATATCGCCCCGTTTATTTGCGCAAAAAGTTATACGGCGAGATTCGTGCCTGGCGAGTGAAAAAAAGTATTCCGAAAGTATTGTTACATCATGTGCAGACACCTAGTTTTCTGAAATTCAGACTCTATATCTGCTTTATATGTATACTGTGTGTATACATTTAGAAATGCGCGTTCTCTCTCTCTCACTCTTATCTATGGCGAGTAGTAATGGTCAAGCCAGGTCAGACAATCAGATAATTAATGTAGTATAAACAGAAGATAAAAGGCGGATAAGCAAGGCATAGCAAGCGCGCGAGAGTGAGACCCGACTAGACCGTCAGATAACGTTTATATGGGGAACAGTTTTTAGTTTATTTTATTGTATAGTAGAAAATAACCAACAACTTTAAGTATATAACAACAAGTACATGCATTATATACTTGTGCTTTTACATAATGTAAAAAGTGTTTCGCATTTAGTTTCGTTCGATTGCTATCGAAATTGCGCGCTTTCATTGAACCCAATGAGTGCTAAGCACTTTTTCTTTATTTTTATTTTTTCTCAAATACATTTACCGCTACATAGAGAAACAAATGGAAATCCTGAAAATCCGCCCTTTTATAGGTGTTTAACAGTGGATTATTCTCAGCGGAGGGAAAACTTTCCCGCTAGTATATTTGTGACGCAACGCGTCGCGACGCGCCGAAAAGAGTGTTATTGGTGCGGTAAGGTGCGGGTGGAAAAACGGGGGAAAAGAAAAACTATTGTTAAAAGTGTTATATGCTGGCACACGTACAATGGCTTTGTTGTGTTCGGCCGTGATAAGAAATCTGCACAAAGTTGATAAGAGGGCGAGCGGTCGTGTCGCGATAACCGCTTCAAAATGGAATATTCGTGCTGTTTGTGTGCAACGCTATCGTTGCCAGATATCGCCGTCGCCGCCGCTACTCTCTCTCTCTCGCTCTTGCTCTCTACGTCCCTCTCTGCCAGTGACTGACTGTTTTTTCGGCCGTAATCTAACTATATCCCATATACCATACTCACACACACACACACTCACACATATATATATACACAAAAATATACATATAGCTGAAATGTTGACGTAATCTACGGGACCGCTAAAGGACTCTCTCAAACGAAAGTATGCTATCGGCTATCGCAGGACTGGGGACGACAAGAAAAAGAAAATACCAATAATCGTTAAATTAATGAATGAGTCATTACCTTAATCGACAGCCGTCTCACCATATCGAACGGATATTACCATTTGCTTTTTACAATAAACAACAATTCGCTTTTTGCATTAATTTTTTTTTTGTATAATAAGTAAAAAGTCAAAAAATAAAATATGTTTGAAGTTTTTTGCTTTTTGCAAAACAAGAGTTTTGTAAAAATAAAGGAAAAGAATAATTCAAATTAAAAATAAATTAATAATTAAATACATTAGAAGGGTGTAATAATTAAAATTTAAACGAAAAAGAAAGAAAAAGGTGGTGAAATTTCGTTGTTCATTTTAGATAGTTATGTAGAAAGTAAAATAATTAAACATTGCAAAAAAAACTGCTAATTTTAACTGCTAAAAAATATTTAAAAACTGTTTCTTTTTAACTGCCAATTGCATTGTTTATTGGGTAAAAAAAAACTGCAACATTTGTATTGTCCAAGATAAAATTAGACCTTTCAAAACTTAAAAAAAAATTGTTTAAAAACAGCCCTTTAAAAATTTAGACAATTCAAAATTTAATTTAGCTTTTTAATTAAGTTTGAATATTTCTAAATTATCAAAATATATTAATAAAATAAGTTGATAATTAAATTATTAAAAATAAACAAAGTGGTAACTTAAAAGTAATGAAAAAATAAAAAAAGAGTATTTTTTTTAATATTTTAATAATGAATTAAAAAGTAAAACAATTAAAAAATTAAAAAACATTTTTACGGTTTAAAAAAATACTTAAAAACTGTATCCTTTTCATTATTTGTTACCCAATATAAATAACTAAATAACGAAAGAACTAAATTTTCATTACATGCCCAGTAATAATTAAAAAACACCAAAAAATCATAGACTTAAAAATTTAAAAATCACTCCTTTAAATGCTTCCTTAAATCAATTTATTTGATTTTTAAACCTTAAAAAATGTATCCCAATGAATAACAATAACTTTAAAAAATAACAAATAACAATAAAACAATATCAAAGAAAACGAAACAACAACAACAATAAAAATAACACAAAATAATGCAGTGAATAAAAGGTTTTAGAAAGGTACTCAAGTTATAACAGCAACGAAACGAACGATAAAAGTTGATAGATGCGCATTGGAGACAAACCCCATTCCTAGCACCCATATAAATATAGATGATACTCGCATGTAAAGACATTTATCAGTGACGGGATACGTTCTAATATCGGGCAGGTAATGGTGTGCGAATGTGCGATACGAAATCCGGTCCAGGACACTGAGCTTACTATTGCAAATAAGGGTATTTGCGAAAAGGATTACAGTACCCAAGCAAGCACGTTGCTCTATACGCAGGATTAAATAAATTATTAATATTTCCATATACTATTATTTATTTAATATATTATAAAGCGAAAACAGTCCCTTTCTATATAAAAAACAAAATGTAGAAATTTTTACTTTGCTAAATCAAAAAAAAAAATGTTTTCTTCAGAAAAAACTTCAAAATTCTGAAAAAATGTTTAAAAGTTTTCAAAAAACTTAATTAAGACAAAAAAATTAATTAATAATTTATTTATTAAATTAAATATTAAATAAATTAGAAAAATAATAATGAAGATATAAAGGAAAAAGGAAGCAAAGAGAGGTGAAATTTTGATGTAATTTTTTGGGTAGTTAAATAGAAAGTAAAATAATTAAACAATACAAAAAAGGCTGCTAATTTTTAACTGCTAAAAAATATTTAAACACTGTCTTATTTTATCTTCCTAATTTAATTATTGCAAAATTTTCATTTTCAAAGAATTTAAACAAATTAAAAACTTTCAGATTCAAACAAAAAGTTATTTAAAAACTACCCCTATAAAATTTAAACAACTCACTATTTAATTTGATTTTTTAAACTGGGAATATTTCGTAATAAAAAAAAAAAAATTAATAACATTTGTTACATTGATTAAATTACTAATAAGAAACTAAGTAATAACTGAAAACTAATTAAAAAATAGGAAAAGTTTTTGCAATTTTTTGATAATTTTTTTTTAAATAAAATAAAAGCTAAGACAATTTTTTTTAAACCTAAAATCTGACAAAAAAACGATTTTGAAATTAAATAAATTTAATAGAAAAAAAGCGCAAGTAAAGATATCAGCACAGCAAATAATTTAGAATTAGAAAATAAGATAAAAAAAAAAGAGAAAAGCAACGAGCTTTTAAAGGCAAACAACACCTATGCGTTTGCAGTTGCATTGCTTAATTTAATTGCGCATACATAAGAGCGTAATCAGTTGCAGTAGACGTGATAGTGCAAATAAATTTGCGCAATCGGCGAACACAATCCGAAAGAAGTTGTAAGACTATAGCATGGGATTACTGTTAGAATTGTTAGTATTTTTGACTTTAAATACCTTTATTTATCTTGCACTCTCTTTTCGCCGCACAGTGCACACAGCCAGCCAGCCTTCCTATCCTCCGTCCACATAACCGAGCGCTGGCTGCGCTTATCGTGAAAACACTTAAACGCCAGTGTAACGGTAAAAGTGAAATTTGAAAATATTCATTTATATACATGTATATACACATATTATCGGAGACAAATATTCATTAAAATATGAAATGAAATGCGCAACATAAATTTCACGTTGCATCATTCATATACGAAAGAAAGTGCGCGAAACGGTTAGTAACTCAAATTGCAAGTTGCAATTGCCACTGCCATTGCCCTATGGGCTAACAAACAATCTATTCATTGTCGATACACTTTTCACTTTGCGATGCGGAAAAGTGCTCTGTACTCTCTGTATGTTTGTGTTTGCGTGGGTGTGGATGGATGCTGGATGTGTATTGAAGGTACGTTGACGTCGATTATAAATACGTACGATCGGCAACCCTTATCTGCCTTCGACCAGCTAAACACACATTAGGAGAGAGCAAGAGAGACACGAAATGCATTCTATCTGTATATATATATATATATATATATATATATGTGTATATATGTATTATGTCCGTCACTCCGAGTAAATTTACGTGAATGCAATCGGCCGGATCAAATCTCGCTCTACACTTGATATGTACCGTTTGTCTATTTAGGTACAGTGTACACTACTCCTACATGTCATCACACTGTTAAGTGTAAATAGATATGCTGTACCTATATTATATTTATAAAATAGTCAGTAGGTCAATAATTACTTTTTTTGTTGCTTTTTGTACTTATCGAAAGTTCTTTGTAAAAATAAAGCAGTTTTTTGTTTTTCTTGTAAAATAGTTTGCTTTTCGTCCTTTAATTTTAATTTTCATTTATAGGGGTAGTTAATTTTTATTTTTATTTGTGTATTTATTAGTTGAACAAAGAATTAATGATTAGGCTTATGTTTTAAACAGTTAAAACTCCAAAATATTCTTCGAAATTGATTTTTAATGTATTTTTATTTTTGAGCTACAAAAAATTGTTTTAGGAATCTTTTCTTGGAGCTTATTATAAGAAGAAGTATTTTAATATATTATATAATAAAAGTGATTAAATGACGAGTTAATGATTCGTAAAATAAATTAAACTGCTCGTCAAAATTAGCGCATCACTACTCTTTTAATTTTTTAGCCATTTTTTAAACGATTGAACATTTTTTTAAATTATTTTTATCTTTCTGCCAGTGCTTTTAATAGTTTATAAAACCACTTTTCATTTTCACCTGGAAAACTTGAAAGAAA
>JASKGO010002255.1:0-31282 GCA_030556065.1 Holobus sp. GC000080
TGCTGCCTGCAGGAATTTTCCGGAATTTCTAGTCATCGCCAGAATTTCGCGCCTTGATCAGTGAAAATGTGGCTGGAACAAGTGGACGAACTATTCAAAAACTACCTGCCATGTTACCTGCTCATTTTTCTACCCATTTTCATAATAGTGTCGCCGGTAAACCCAGTGCTGGGATCACATGAGTTTCCTGTCTATCGAATGCAGCATTTTGACTTACATGGAGTGCCCCATGGTAACTTCTCTTTACCTTATATAATTATACAAAATAATAATAATAGTAAATTAATAAAATATTACCTGTAGGTTGCAGAAGTGTGATGGTGAATTTAGAGGCAAGATCATTGAGTTCTTGGAGCACTTCAAGGCATTGTGTTGTTGCCACTCTGCAAGAGCTTAATATTGACTACTTCCACAATATTCGCTCGAAAGCAGGAGCACTGCTGGTGATTCTACCAAGCAATTTAGGGAAACTAACAGCTGAAGAAAAAGAGGTAATGTTAATTTTTCTTTTTATTATTTCTTTTGATAATTTTGTTTTTCTTTGCAGCATTTGATGCTTCTGGAAAATGCAATGTTAGCCCAAGAAGTGCTAATACCTGTGTACTTCATCAAGGACAATAATGAAATCAAACAAGTGGTGGCCGATATTTCCACGGTGAATTTGCAGCATGTCGATGATAAATCCAAGTCTGCCACTGAAGCAATGCTCTCGTCTATTGCTGCCAACGGATACCAGATTGTTATCAATCCGAAGAATCCGAGTGCCAGGACTGATGTTAAAGTGGCCACGATACAGGGCAACCTGGTGGGCAACGGTATCGATGGCAAAGTGCAAACTATTGCCATTGTTGCCCATTATGATAGTTTTGGAGTTGCACCAGTAATTTACTTAAATTTTTCGTTATTTTTTGCATTTTAATTATTATTTTTGTCGTTTCAGGAGTTGTCCTTAGGAGCTGATTCAAATGGTTCGGGGGTGGCAATGCTTCTAGAGTTGGTGCGACTCTTCTCCAATCTGTACAACGATGCCAAAACACATGGAAGTTATAATTTGGTGTTTCTGCTTACCGGTGCCGGTAAAATGAATTACCAGGGCAGCAAGAAATGGCTTGAGGATCAGTTGGATTCCTTGGACGGTTCAATAATTCAGGTATTTCTTTTATTTATTTTTTATTTAATAACTAAAAGCGGTTCGCCTTTGATTATTAAAAAAAAAAAAAAGTTTAAAAATTAATTTGATGATAATTTCAGGAGGCTTCTTACGTAATGTGCTTGGACACAATGGCTTCGTCGAATTCGCTCTTCATGCACGTATCGAAACCGCCTAAAGAGGGATCGGCCGCTGCCAATTTCTTCCGCGACGTGAAGTCCTTGGCGGGAGACGACGCGGCCGTCGAAGGCGTCCACAAGAAAATCAATTTGGCCGATGATATGCTAGCGTGGGAGCACGAGAGGTATAGCATTCGGAGACTGCCCGCCTTCACACTGTCCACCATCAAAAGCCACAAGGATTTACGCAGGACAACGATAGCCGACACCAAAGACAGTTGCGACTTGGACATATTAGTGCGCAACACGCAAATTATTGCCGACGCTTTGGCTAACAATATTTACAATTTGTCGGGGAATATTTTCGGCCACAGTTTGGTATGTTTTTTTTTTTTTTTTTTTAATATTTTTCTTATATCAAAGTCAGGAAAAAACAAACAGATTGAAATAAACTAAATGAATGTTTTTTTTTTTTTCAGAAAGTCGAACGCGAATCGCTTGAAACTTGGATCAATTACCTGAGCAGTCATCCGAGATCAGCTCAGTTGTTAAGCAATAAGGATAATGCGCTGGTGGGACTTCTGAAAGACACCTTCAGCGAGTATCTGCGAGATGTTAAAGTGACCTACTCCGTACCGGACAAAAGGGATCCCGATTTCGTTTTTTACGATGTCACCAAAAGTGTTATTAATATTTACAGGTAACTCAAATTGACCAAATTTTCATTTTTAATATTTACTAAATTTTCGTTTGTTTTTTTTTTCTTTTAGCGTTAAACCGGCTTTCTTCGATCTCATCCTAACGATAGCAATAGTCATTTATTTATTTGTTATTTACCTGGCGCTGTTGAAGTTCCCGAAAGTTTATGAAATTGCTTGCGAGCTAACTGGCAAAAAGGTGAAAAGCAATTAGTTAATTTCGTAGGCGTTAATCGGGTAATTATTACAAAAAAAAAAACGTCATTGTAACAAGTTCAAAGCAAAAGCGAAAGACGTTGCTCTTTCCAGCAATATTATGAATAAAATTCTGCATAAAAACGACGTTTCTACTTCAAGTTATGTTTGTTTCCATTGTTTTTAAAAACAAACAAAAAATGGAGAAATTAAAGTTTCAAGGCAATTAAAGAATAATTTCTGGGAAAATAAAATCCTTAATTTAAATTCTTCATTCACCGATGTTAAAATAATTATTGTAATAAAAAGAAAATCACGCGAGTTTTTGTCCTGATGTGGGTCCATTGTACACTCCTAGAGTATCCCTGGCCTCTTCCTCCAAAGCTTCATATTCTGCTTCGTTAGCGGCATCTTCATCTCGAATTCTTTGTAACTCTCTTTCGATGTCGTACCTTTCAATTGCATTATCCACTCGCCCCAGCAAATCCAGAAGGACATCTTTTACTTCCATTTCGGCTCTTTCATGCTAAATTAACAAATAAAATAACCAAAATTTGTAAAATCATTAAGATTTTAAATGGTAAATTCTAAAACAAACCAAATTAAGTCTAGCTAAGCGCTCTCTTTCCTCAATTAATGCATTAAATTCCAGTTTGGTTTCCTCATCTACTTCCTGATTATACCGGTACTTGTATAACCAATGACCCAAATAATGAATGGGATCCCTGGGTTGTTTTGCCGTTATCTCGGCTAGTGCTAAAGCCAACGGTCTTCCCAAAACTGTCTTCAAGTAATGCACATCCGATGAAGACATTCCACTAGCAGTGGTTGCTGATCCAAAAAAACAAATCAAATATTAAATCTATTCCAAAGTAAAAATATTTATAACGTACCGGAAGAGGTAATGGACTCCGAAGAGCTTTTATAATTATACATTTCATCCAAATTAAATCCATCCAATAATCCTAGGCGTTCCGCTTCGGATTTCGATAGAAGACGGCCACTGCCAGTTAAAATACGTCCGGAAGCAGTCAATGTGATATCTTTTGCAGCCGCTAACGAAGCTTGGTTGTCGAAAAGTTGATCCAAACGGAGACCGTAGAGTAAACCCAAACGTTCTGCTTCTTCTTTCGTGAATATTTCGCCGCCGTCGGTCTTAATGCGTCCGGAGGCGGTTAAACGTATCCCTCGCGAAGTCATCAATTCAGTTTCGATGCCGTCAAGTAATCCTGTTGCTTTTGCCTCTGCTACGCTGATTACTTGTCCGGTATTAGTAACTAAATTACCGGATTTCGTCATGCGAAGTCCTCGTTTTTGCAGCAATGCTAAAATTGCGTTTTTAATTAATTAATTGTCAATGAAAGCAAATGAAAATATTGTAAGAAAGACATACCATTGAATTCCAGATCATTAGAGAGTTGTTTCCAATCTATAATTGAATCCAATTGCTGGTACCTACGTTTCAATTCGGCCAATTTTGCGTCGATTAGTAAAATTTGAGAGGCAGTAGCGTTATTTCGAATTTCTTTCAACTTCTTAATTTCGTCCAGAATATCAGAAGGATTAATTATTGAGAAATCTTTTTTGGAAGCACTTCTCAAATCCTGCAAGTTAAAATAGATCACTACCTCAATACAAAAACCGTTTCAACTGTGCATTTACAATACTTTGCAAAAGTTTAAAGTTTTTCTTGAAAGCACTGTAAACTTTTGCAAACTATTTTATTAGTTACCGCCATTTGTTTGTTTAATTTTCCCAGCGATGTTGCATGCTGGTACTCATTATTTTCGATAGATCTATCGATTGCTCGCAAGAGAGCCTGCATTTCCTCCGGCGACAAATCGGTTCGCATTAGCAGAGCTTTCCTCTCAGAATTCAGCCGATCCAGAACGCTATGAAACATCTCAGTCTCATCTTTGATGGTATCCGCTATTGCGGTGGCCATCAGATCGAAGTTAAGAATCGATGACAATCTTTCCTCCAGGAACTCTTTCTGAGTTTCCAACTTCTCCTTGGCTACCTCGTGGCGTTCTTCCAATGCTAACAATTCTCTGTCAAAAGCAAAAAAAAACAAAGAAAATACAAAATTAATAATAAAAAAATAAACAAATAAACTACGAGAAAATTATAAAAGAAAAACTAACGCATCCGTCTTCAGAATAGTGTTTTCCAACTCTTCGATGGGAGTCAAACTCTGATGAATGCGTTGCTGCTTGCTTAGAAGCAAATCCCTATTCTTTATAATGGTCTCGATTTCCTTATCGATGATCTCCAATCGCTTTTCATCCGCATTCACTTCCTCTTTTTCCCGCAACAATTTCTCAATGGCATCATCTAAATCTTTGATACCCTCGGCTATTTTTTTGTCCACTCTTTGAACTTCACTTTCGAGATTGTCCTTTGTTTCGTCGGCGCTCATTTTGGTTTAATAAATCTTTAAAAAAAATAATTAAATACATAAAATGACATAAAATAATATTAAGCAATGCATAAAACGATTGACTTTTCCAAATTTCAAAAAATGAATAGAAAAAAATCTGTTCTCATCTTGACAGTTTACCTTTCATACATTTAATTAATATATTAATATTTTTTCACTTAGGCGTATTTACAATAAAATACATATGCTACGAATAAAAACGAATTATTACTAGTTTTATTTAATAATAGAAATATACCTGAATGCCTTTGATAAATCAAGCAAAGATCATTGAATGAGCCACTTTCATCGAACTTTGCTTTTCCTAATTGTGCTTTCTTAATTGCGTGTGTGCACTCTTTGACTTCTCGCTTCACGCAGAAGATTAAAGAGTGTCTACACGCTTATTTGTTACAATCAAATGTTTTGCCTCGAAAGTTTCGTTAATTTGATAAATTCTGAATTGTTGTTTGCATGCAACTGGTGCTTTTACTACGTTTTCCTTTTGGGGCAAAACATTTTTGCTTTTAGTTTTTTTTTTTTAGATAAATTATTAAACTGTACAATAAAAAATAAAATTAACAACTGGCGATGTTCATTACTGATTCAGCTGCAAAACAATGGAAAAGATTAGAGTTGTTTTTAATAGCTTTCGGTGAATTGGCAATTACTTACGTCCTGCAAGTTCTTGTAGTGCGATTTATCACAATCGTCGTGAATGATTTGGTTGCATGTTGCACAGTAGAGGTCTCCATCGCAATCCGGACATCGGAATCTTGCCTCTGAATTGCACACCACGCACCAGTTTTTCTCCTCTTCCTGCTCTGATTTGGTCGTTGAATCTTCCTGTTTTGTTTTGGCTTCCAAAGCTACTTCATCCATGATCTAAAATTTAATATTTTTACAATTACATAATTTTAATTAATAATTCTAATGAAAAAAATTTAAAAAAAGCATTGGGAAGTACCTTTTTGGTAATCTTTTCAACTTCATCCTCAGAACTAGAAGTGGAATCATGCAAATTCTTCAAGAACTGCCCTTCATTGGGTCTAATACCCTGTTCCCTTAGGCAAGCCAATCGCATTTCGATCTCCTCCTGCGGATTGTGAGCCAATTCAATATCACGTTCAATCGTAAATTGTTCCAAAAGTGCGTCCGCTTTCTCCTGATCGGTTCTTCGGTCTTTTACATTGCTAATAAGTATCTAAAATCAAACAAAATTTACATTATTAGCAAATGCAATGAATAAATTACAGAAAAAAGAAATTACATTTTTACTAGGTCCCTCCACGTAATTATTAGTTCCCTTCAAATTGGCAAGTCTTTGTCTCAACTCAGTTTCCGAAGGTGGAGGGCCTTTGCCCTTGTCTTTCAGTTTCTCCAAGCGATTCAACAGTTGTGCATCAGTTGGCAAAGTAGCACTTGTAGCGTTTGATTGTAGATTTCCTTGAGGATTCTTGTAAATTGTAATTGGGTTGCTTAAGGGATTCTCTAAAGCTTCAAGTCTCCTGCAGCAAACCATGGAAATAAAATTTAAAATCCTGCTGTTTTTCACAAAGGAAATTTACCTTAAAAAAGCTTCTGGTGGTGTAATCACTGCAGGATTGGTATTTCCTGAAGGATTTTGCAATTTACCATAGCAACTTTTGCACACTTGGTACTCTCCATTCCCTTTGGCTGGCACTTTACATTTTTGCTTCAGACATTTATTGCAAAACGATATTCCGCAATTTGCACATCCAACCTGCATTTAGCAAACAATGTATTTAGCAAATTGATTAAGTGAATTATACAGTTTTTATTACCTCTTTGTGAAAGAAATTAAATTTTGAAGTGCATTGTTTGCAAGACATAGTTGCTGAAACCAATTCCTAAGGTTTTGTTGCGGCAAACATTTCTCGATTTCAGCACATCTCTTGCAGTTCTCGGGATGATTGAATCGATTATAAATACATTTTCGATCGTAATTCACTGCTGTTTGTTTGCTGAAAGGAAAGTTTGCAATTTATTTTATTAAGCACTTGATTATCCATCATTTGCATGACACTCAAGTCAAGGCATTTGTCAAAGGAAGATTGACAATTTTCGGGAGCTTTCCCGAAAGTACAACTGTCGCTGTTTCCGTTTTTTAGGAGGAAATTACATTTGTTTTGGTGTTTTCAAAGGTTTTTCATAATTTTTAATTATAATTTTATGAAAAATAGATTTTCAGATTCACAAAAATGAGCAGGAAAATTCAAATAAATTTTAAAAAGTTAAATTGCAAGTGACAAGAAACTTATTTTTAAATTATTGTTAAACAATGATTTTTAATTGAGTTTATATTATTTAAAAATCTATAAAATCTATTAAAGTGGAAAAAGCAATTCATTTTTAAATATTTTAAAACGAAAGCAAAAGAAGAAAGCAGCTAAGCGGAAAACCTTTAAAAAAATGTCAAAATAATCATAACCTAACTTCAAAGAAATCAAATTTCTCATTTGATAAACTTTTTAGTTAATTAAGTTCATTTCGTATAATATAAGTAATTATTTAAAGATATAAACAACGAATAAAAGAAACCAAAATGACCTTTAAACTAGCTGCATCTGAAAATTTCAGATCAGTTTTTAAAGTGGTGGAAAAAGATCTATTGCATTGGTTTCCAGGGCATATGAACAAAGGTTTAAAACAAATGCAAACAAAACTAAGAAGCGTAGACTGCATCGTCGAAGTGCACGACGCCAGGATCCCGATTTCCGGCCGAAACGACGAATTCAAGTACAAAATCGAAGGAGTCAAGCCGCACATTTTGGTTTTGAACAAAGTGGACCTTATAGAAAATTCACAAATACCTCTCATCATCAGCAAGTTGAAACCCAACTACGAAAATATAATTTTCACGAATTGCAAGCAGCACAGTGATAAGGGAGTATCGAAATTGTTTCCATTAGCTCAAGAAATAATTAACAAGTCAGAGAGATACAACAGAGCTAATGAAAAAGACTTCAATATTATGATAATAGGAATCCCGAATGTTGGAAAATCATCGCTCATTAATTGTTTGAGAAACAAATTCCTGCATAGAGCCAATGCAAGTGCTGTGGGAGCCGCTCCTGGAATCACCAGATCTGTCCTGGAGAAAATCAAAATCTGCGACAAACCTCTTTTCTATTTGTTTGATACGCCCGGTATTCTAAATCCTAATATCAAAAATCTTGAAGTCGGTCTCAAGTTGGCTCTTTGCAATACCATCCATGAACATTTAGTAGGCCCTGAAATAATTGCCGATTATTTGTTGTTCTGGATGAATAAACACGAAAAGTTTCATTATGTTGAAGCTCTAGGATTGAAGGAAGCCAAAGATAATGTTTTGGATGTTCTTACCCACATTTCTATACAGGAAAAGAAGTTTTTGAAGATCAGAGACCCAATGAATCAGTATAGATTAAGACCGGATTATAATACTGCTGCGCAAATTATGATCCGGAAATTTAGGATAGGCTTGTTTGGTAGAATTAATTTAGACGAAGATTTGTTATAGTTTTTGTGATATTTGTAGAAACAAATTGTACTAAATGTTTTTTATTTTAGATTTTTGTAGTTTTTTATTTAATTCCTTTTTTTTCTTTTTCGTAAATTAAAAACAAACAAAATAAATGAATCAATGAAGCTTTGTTTTTTGAAGTTTCCGCCAAATTTTTAAAGTTTTCACGTATTGGACAGCAAAAGTAAAGCTTTTATATTAGATTTTTGAAGTTTGTTAGTTAAATAACTCTTTTGTTTCCATCGTTTCCATAAATCAAAAATAAACAAAATAAATGAATCACTAAAACTTCAATTTTTTGAAGTTTCCGCCAAATTTCAAAACTTTTGACGCAATCGACAGCAAAAATAAAGCAAAACGACATTGAAATGTCCTTGGCAAAAGCTGAACAAAGCGCAGAAATTAAATTCCGCAAAGTTATCAATAACTCTCACTTGCAGCTCCCACAATGAACACAATTAATTACCGAAACTGAAAAAAAAGGAAGCAAAGAATTAATGGAAGAACCCGAGATGGCATTAAGCAACGTAAGAAAGTAAGTAATTAAACGAAATTACAAAAGCATGTGGATAAATGATAAACAATCACAAAAAAACCAAACTCCAACTTTTTTTTTATCTTGGAAAACTCCAATTGCTTGTTTTCCAGCATGTGTAATCACCAAACACCGCATGACTGTTGTGTAACTTTCTATTTTCTAAAATTCCTCTGATTCCTCTGTGGCATGCTCCCAGAAGAACACCAAAGAACATGATACCCATGAGTGTCATCTTCTTTGTCACAATCCCAAGTCATTCGATAACTGATAATAACTGGCCATCATTGACACTAAGTTATCCAGCAGCAGCAATAGAAGTAGTAGTAGTGCTTGCATTTGTTGGTTTGATGATGATGAAGAGAGTCTGTTTCCAGCAATGTGTTGCTAAGTGTGTCAGTAATGCTTCGACGAGTATTACCACTCCTCCTCGCGAACGAAACCGGCGGTCAACGTCCGTGCTTTTCCATCTGAGAGAGGCACGCACTCGTTGTTGGCAGCGTACGCGAGTCGAAGGAAACGGTGACTCTTCACAAGCGCGCTCTCCGCACAATAAAAAAGCACCACGGTGAATGAGGAGAGAGAGAGCACTCTTTCTCTCGAATATGAGAGTCGACTGTAAAGTGGGTGCCGCGTGAGAATTCCGGTGTCATTGCGTGATTTCCAGGATTCCCATCATGTTCGCCAGGATCACCTTCTATCCCACCTTGGCCTACAACATCTTCATGGAGAAGCTCACCAAGCGCAATTGGTACGATCGAATCGACCAGAACGTCATCCTCGGCGCTCTCCCTTTCCCCAGTCTGACCAAAGATGTAAGTTTCACTTTCTTCTAGTTCTAACTTAATAAAAATCGAATTAATTGTCCTTTCTATTCGTTGCCGCTGCATTTTAACAACTATTTAAAAGTTTTTCTAGTTTGTTCATTAACCACTTTCCCTAATGTTACGCATTATTTGCAGTTAGTCGAAAAAGAAAATGTAAAAGCCGTTATTTCAATGAATGAAGACTACGAACTTAAGTTTGCCAACGATAAAGAGGTATGACACTTTTTTTTGCCCTGGCATTTTTTTTCCGGTTTTGCTAACTTCTGTAAGACAATATTTCCAATTTATGGGCACAAATTTCAATTTTGTTGCTTGAATTTTTTGGAATTTCCGGTTTAACCGGAAACGACCGCAACTTTTGTTTTTTAAATGTCATCTATCTCTTTGTTTCACTTTTTTTGATTCTACGCACCTAGGAAGAAATTTAAAAATTTAATTTTTGGGCACTTAAAAAATTCAAACATTAAAAATTACCGAAATTCACATTTTTGAACTAGACATTGTCCGTAGAATCCAAAAAAGTGTAATAAAGAGTAAGCTGCTATTTAAAAGTGAAAAGCTGGGATCGTTTTCGGTCAAACCGGACGTTAAAAAAAAACGAAAATTGCTACCAATAAATCGGAAATCTTTTCTTGTAAAACTTTGCTAATTTTTATAAAAATCAGATGGTAAATAAAAAAATGGCAGGGGTTTTTTCACCAATCTTCTTATATTAATTATAATTTTATTAATTAGAGTCTAATAGAAAATGTTCATTTTAGAAATGGAGAGCAGTAAATGTAAACTTTCTTCAATTGTCCACAACGGACATATTTGAGACTCCATGCCAAAAGAAGCTCATAGAAGGCGTTAAATTTATTAGGCAGCATGTGCCCATGAAAGACGAAGAGCCCAATTCCGGAGACACTGTTTACGTACATTGTAAAGCAGGCAGAACGAGGAGTGCAACTCTCGTCGGATGTTATCTTATGCTGGTAATGATTCCATCTTAATTCTTATATTTACTTATTTTGCTTCTTTATTCAATTTAAACAAGGGTCCCGATGTTTTTTTTATTATTAAGCACTTAGTTTGTTGTTTTTTTGGATTAAGTGGTAAACTTTTTAACAAATGCTTTGTGTTATTGAAAAAATGATTTTTCTGAGAGAGTAATGAAGCGCTGATTCATTAGAAAAATGATACTTTTGCTGCTTTCAGAATGTAGTAGCTTTGAATTACGGTAGTTTACTTAATTTTATAGTTTTTTTTTTTGTAATTTGCTACTAACGAGCTTATACTATACAGGATGATTGATTGAACTCATCCTTTGGAAGATTTTTCAAGTTTTAAATAATTTATTTTTGGTCTATTTTTATCTATTTGCTCAGTGAGTGCATTTTTAAATAACAAAGCGCTTATGCAAATCTTATTTTAGCAGTATTTCATAAAAAAAGCGTTTTTTCTTCAATGTTTTCTGAAATAATTGCTACATACCAAAAAATTTCACAACTGGCAACAACTTTTGATTTATAAATTTCAGCTGCATTGCTTTTCACTACACTGATCACTTTTACTGAGTATCTGAGTATTTTAATAAAATTTAACTGCATCTTTATTGTTGAAACAAAAGTTGTTGACATTTTTAGACGCCACTAATTTACTATTCATTAACTATTCATATTTCTATTTTAGAATTGTTTTGATTGTTACTTAAAAAAGGTATTTTTAACCGTTGAACTCTTAAATATCCTCTTTTTCAAAATGCTTATTATACTACCTTTTAAAGAAATCAATAAAATGCCTTTTTCATTATACTGAATTATAAATAAAAATAAAAAATGCAATAAAAATTCAAAAAAAATTGAATAGGCAACCAAACATTCACTTTTTTCATTATTCAACTGTTATTGAACTGATTTTTGCTTTTTTTTTATCTAAACAAATGTTTTATGAATAATTTTTCCTTTTGCAGCGTAATGGATGGACGCCAGAACAAGCAGTGATGTACATGAAAACAAAACGGCCACATATCTTGCTGCACACAGCACAATGGAGTGCGCTGCGCTCATTTTACGAAGACGTTCTACAACACAACGAGCGAGCCGTGGAAATTTAGCGATTTTCAATTATTACCAATCAATCTCAACTTTCTTCCCTAAATTCTTAAAGTAATCCACCACCTTGACCGAACCCAAAACTAGATCAAATGTGAGTCAGAGACCTCGTTAACTATGTGCTACAATAATAATCTTGACAATAATAGCGTAATTGTTAGTATTTAAGTACACAAACAAGTCAACAAATTAGATACTAAGAGTAGCGTTCGGATAAAACAATCAGAATTTAATCATTTTTTAAAGCAGCTGCTACTAAACTGAACACCCTTTGATAAATTTGTACATTACACGATGTTTGTTGATAACAGACTCAATTATTACCGAATACTATTGTTATAATATCGAAGCTGTGTCTGAACGAATAATTAATTTAAATAATTAGCGATTTAATACACACGTGCGGATGAAATAAAAGTTTTTCATCTATAACGATGCCGTTTTGCGAATTTATCACTCTTTGGCACTGTAGTCGTGAGCCCAGAATGCTCTCACGGCCTTTCCAAAGCCGACATCATTGTAGTTGAAGTACAGCAGACTGCCCAGGGAGAACACTGTCAGTACAGCCACCAGAAACCTGGCCACTTGCGGGATGACGGGACCGAAGAGTTTCGGGCGAACGTAATCAATGGTTATGCTGTCCAAACCCCTATTACAAATTAATTTAATTAATGGATTTTATTGAAATCTTCTTTGAAAATAAGAAAAATAGAAAAAAGTCAACTTACCAATGAGCATGGATTAATGAAGCAACCACAGCTACGTTGTCCAATAATAAATTTCCGGGAAACATGATGGCAGCTGGTAATGCAAAGTACAGCAGTGCGCTGAGGGTCTTTTCGCTGACCCAGTGGGCAGGAGGTTGCAGAAATAGAGAGTTCCGGGGGCTGCTCACATGGAACTTCTTGACGCATTCCTGAACGAGGGGCGTTTGCGATTTTAATAGGGGACTCGTTCGTTGCGAATACTGTGCGGCTGTTCTTATGATAGTGGAGGATTTCGCTAAATTTGCCAATGCTGAAAACAATTAGAGATTATGTAAGTTTTGCAATGGAAATTGTCTGGTGAGAGCTTACTGAAAGGCTTTGACAACAAGCCGCCGCGCACTAAGAAGGGCAGAACCATTTTTATGCACTTATTTAATGAACAAGTTAAACTTTTTAATGTTTGGAAAGTAATTTGCTCTAAAATTACTACGACAAATTAATTGTTTAACATTTGAAGATCACTTTTTGACATTTGTAAATTGAACTTGACAGCACAAAGTGTTTGAAGGTTGTTCAAGGTGAACATTTGGCTTTAAATTTGTTTTTAGTTTTTAAAAGTTTATTTAAAATGTTTAGTAGTTTTTTTGGGTTTTATAGATTTAGCATTGCTAGAGTATATATATATTATTGATTGAGTCACGAAATAACTTCGTAATACTTAAAAAAAAAGTTTTCTTTAAATTACAAACAAAGTTAAAAAAAAAGTTATTAAAAAAGTTAATTTTGGCATTATAGATACAATTGATCTATTGTAATATCAGATTTACTTCAAAAGCATTAAAATATTTAAAAACTAACTATTAAATTCGCTTAAAAACCCCAATAATTAAAACGAACATTTTCAACAATTAAAATTAAATTTTTGTGAGCAATTAACGTGGAAAAACCAAATGGTAAATTAGTCACAAAAGTTTACCTACATAAAAACAGTAATAACGTGGAATACCAAGCAATTTCAGGCTTTTCATTTTTTACGATAATTTTCGGCTTGCACCAATGCGCAAAGTACACGCAACGCACTCGAAACGTGCAAACTTGGTTGACGACCCAACGGGGCACTCGCTGAAAAAACTGACACAGCAATCATTTTCCAGCAGAAGTTGTCATCAGGCAGCCTGGCCAGCAGGAGCGCATTGTTATTTGTCAGAATCGGTGTATCGGTGTTCATTACGTGGTGTTGGCACGATTAAATGCATTGATAATAATAATAATAATTAGTAGTCGATGGCGCAAACGGTCCCTTCAATATGTTTCTGTAAATGCCGCAACGATGGTCTTTTAGCGTAAACCACAAACTGCTACTTACTACTCACTAGAAGTTGTCCATCCGCTTCAATGAAAATGAGATCCTGGGGCATTCCGTTGTTAAGTGTGGCTCTCACCACTCTGGTGGTTGCTAATGCCTACTACCAAAAGAAACAGTTCTATCCCTCTGTAGTGTACATAACAAAATCCAATCCAAGTATGGCTGTAAGTACAGATTTTAAATTTCAAACCATTAGCAAAAATTGCATTGTTTGTTGTTTCCTTTCAGGTAATTTACATTCAAGCTTTTATTGCTGTATTCCTGGTGGGCAAGCTGATGCGAAAGGTGTTCTTTGGTGAACTGCGAACGTCAGAGTTCGAGCATCTGATGGAGCGATCATGGTATGCCATCACTGAAACCTGTCTAGCCTTCACAGTCTTCAGAGATGACTTCAATCCCAAATTTGTGGCACTGTTTACACTGCTGCTTTTTCTGAAGTCTTTTCATTGGTTGGCTGAAGACAGAGTTGATTTTGTAAGTAGGCTTTGTTTTCTTGTTTATCAAAAACAAAACAAAAACATCAGATAAGAAAAAACAAATTGATTTTTCAGATGGAAAGAAGTCCAATAATCAGTTACTTATTTCATATCAGAGTGCTGGCTCTGTTGCTAGTCTTAGGACTCCTGGACATTTACTTCGTCGAGCATGCTTATCAATCGACGATGGCCACCGGTGCGTCGGTCCAATTAGTCTTCGGCTTCGAGTACGCCATTCTGATCACCATGGTGATAAACATCACGATCAAGTATGCGCTGTATTCGGTGGACATGAACAGCGAGACGCCTTGGGACAACAAAGCGGTCTTCCTGCTCTACACCGAACTCATCATGGGACTGATCAAGGTGATGCTGTACGCCGCCTTCGTGGTGATCATGATCCGCATCTACACGCTACCTCTGTTCGCGCTCAGGCCCATGTACTACACTCTCCGTAACTTCAAGAAGGCCTTCAACGACGTCATCCTGTCGCGCCGGGCCATCCACAACATGAACACGCTGTATCCGGACGCCACAGAGGAGGAACTGCAAGCGGGCGACAACGTGTGCATCATTTGCCGCGAAGAGATGACCGTGGCGGCGAAAAAGTTACCTTGCAATCACATCTTTCACGCGTCCTGTTTGCGCTCGTGGTTCCAGCGTCAGCAGACCTGTCCCACGTGTCGGCTGAACATCCTGCGGACGAATCCGACGACGCCACAAACCGCCCAGGCGGACAGGCAAGCGCCGCGCGTGCAGCCGGTGCCCAACATGGCCAATATTCCGAACCAGTTCAACTTCAATATGCCAAATCCGTTTGTTGTGCTGAACAATGGAGCGAGGAATAACGTGGCGCCGGAACAGAGAGCTCCGTTCGGTGCTGCCGGAGCGGTGCCGAATAATGCTGCTGATGCTGGAAGCAGTGGGTCGCAGCAGCAGCAGCAACATATGCCGCCTCCGTTCTTTCCGTTTCCTCCGATGCCTTTCTTGGCACCGCCGCCGATGCCGCCGCCAAATTTGTCGTCGCTAACGACGGAACAACTGAGGCGCATGGAAGGGAACGAACGCGAGAATGTTGAAGCTAGAATACAATGGCTTAAAAATATTCAGGTAATACTTTTTCTTAATTTTGTTGAAAAAATTTAAACTTTAAAACTAAAAAAATTGTAAATTTTCAGTTAATGTTGGATGCAGCTGTGTTAATGATGCAGCAGTACAACACAGCAGCTGCTATATCGTTATCGATGCAGCCGCCAGCTGATGATGGTCCGGGTCTAGGTCCTGGTACAAATAATGGTCCCATACCAAATGGAAACGCTTCGTCTGCTTCGACGTCTAATGCTAATGCAGAGGCCAGAAGCAGTGCGTCCGATGCAGCAGCAGCAGCAGCTGCGACTGTTGACGATTTAGAAGAATTGGTGGCGTCGGCATCGGCCAGTCCTTCGTCCAGTATAGACGCATCTAATAGCGGATTGGATGGCGTCGAGGATTTGCGCGAATCCAGCTCGCTGGAGTCGGAAATTAGGAAGCGCAGACTGCGAAAGTTTACACAGAGGTTGGAGCAGCAGCTGCAGCAGCAGCAACCGCAGGCCGCAAATGATGATTCGTAGACTTTTTTTCTTTCATTCGGTTTTATCTGTTTCTTTATCTGTGTATCCACTTGTGCTCAAAGCAGGCAATAGCAAAAACAAAAGGAAAAACAAATGGAAAGTTTATCACGATTTCTTTTTGTGTGTTTTTGGTCTTTTTTTTTAAATTTAATTTTAGGGTGGTATCAGCAATTAGTTAGAAAACTAAAGACCCCTAATACACAACAAAAACTGTAAACTATAATATGCATAAAAATAATATCAAGCAATTGTTTCTTTATTATACAATACTATTAGTACTTCTAATGTTATTTTTTATTATTATTAATATTATTTAAAATAATACGATTTGGATAGATTATTTGAAAGTTTCATTTACTTGGGCATTTTCTTTTTTTTGCGTGTTTTTTTTTGTTTTGTTTGTTTTTTTGCGTCTGATACTCTGAGCGATCGTTTGGAAGAAGTTTTTACTTTTTTGTACAGGGTGATTGATTGAACCGGTCCGTTAAAATATTACTTACTTCTAAGTTTGTTGGGAATTTGAAAAAGTTTTGTATTTTATCCATGAGGTGAGTTGATGGTTATTTTTTTCAAGATTTGCATTTCCGGTTATTCCGGAGGTTGTTATAAATTCAATTATTTTAAAGGGCAACTATTTTTTTTTATTTCATTTTTAAATAGGCCTTAAAATCGAAATAATTTTGGTAAAATTTGTAATTTTATGTTATGGTAATAACTTTTCAAGATCTTAATTTATTATTTTCAAATTTAAAAAATTTTGTGTCATCTTTCTAAGGTCGTAACTTTCAACACAACAAACCAATATTTATAATTTTTGCGCAAATTGTAGTGCAACAGTACTGAAAACTATTAAAATAAATAAATTCACTAAATAATATTGAGTTTTTATTGAAATTAAGAATTTATAATAAGCGAAAATTTCATTTTTTTAATTGAAATGGTACATTTTTCAAGTTATCAGCAAGTCCTATACCTAAACCTAATAGTTTTTACACAATTTAATTTTTTTCTTAAAATATTGATTTTTATTGACTATAGAGACAGTGGACAGTACATTTCCAACCACTATTTCAGCCATACTTTTACAAGGAAATTATTTAAAAATTAAATGGTTCGAAAATTATTGAATTTAAAAGTATAGAAAAAACTTATAACTTTTACATTATTTGACCTGTCCTTTATCGAATGAAATAATAAAAATAATAAGCAATTAACCCAGCAAAATTATAATTTTAAACTTTTTTTTTAATGCTAGGAAATATTGGTTAGTAAATATAACAAATTTAATAATTTTCAGCATTATTGCATTATAATTTGAACAAAATTATTTGTATTGGTTCAGTTTATTAAAAGTTACGACTTTAGAAAGATGTCACAACAGTTTTCCATTTTAAAAATAAAAATAAATATCTCGAAAAGTTACTAAGATAAAAAAATAAAAATGGTACCAAAGTTATTTTGATTATAAATCCTATTTAAAAATAAAATAAAAATTATAGGCTGTCGTTTAAAATAATGAAGTTGGTAACGACTTCCGGTATAATCAGAAAGCTACCTTCTTGAGAAAAATAAGCATCAATTTGTCTCGAGGGTAAAAAAACTATACTTTTTCAAAATTTTAATTTGCTTAGAAGTTAAAAACATTTTAACGGACGAGTCCAATCAATCTTCCTGTATATCAATATAATTAAAAATAAATCACTAATGATTAATAAGTAATAATATCTAATTATCCATCCTATAGGTCTTCACTTTAACTTTTAAATGAAATGAGTTAAGTTTTTTTTTATAATAAAAACCCACAACTGATTAGAAATTAACTTTGATAACTTTAAAATATACCAATCTGCATAAAAAAGGTTGCAAATTTTTTAAATTCTTTTAACAAAAAATGTAGAAATGACAAAATGCAGAAATTTGCATGGATATAAAAAGAATTTACTTTTTATTTATTTGAAAATTCACATTTTTCCTTAATTACTTAACAAACTAACCTGTAGGAAATATACCTTCCAGCTGTTTCAGACGATCTAATAATTTTAACGACCTGCAAAAAAATTAAAAACAAAAAAAAAACAAAATTAAAAAAAAAACATAAAAAGCAAAACAACCAAATGAAAACTTACTTGTCCTCTCTTCAAACCGAAATATCTTGCAACAGGATCTCCAGCCTGTATTCTCATCAGCATGTTTTCCTTTAATTTACTAAAACAAAGCAGCAAATATTATTAACACACCCAATATTTCTCCTTTTGAGCAAAACTTACTATCTGGAGAGCAATTCCTGCTTTTCTTCAGGTGTCATCACTACATGCTCAGGTACCAATTCGTGTTCGGTGATATTAATCAAAAGTTCGGATTCTAAAAAGTGTTCCAGAATGTACTTCGGGGCCATATCTATTAAACTTTGTTTGGCCGATGGAGTCATTCCCGTTTGAACGACAATAATTGCTCTGTGAATGTTTTCCATTTGCATTCTCTGGCAATAGGTTTTAATGGTTTTGATGCCGATTTTCGGGTCGTCTGGGAAAAACACAAACATCTGATCGGTAGGGTCATCGTTGTGAGCCACCAGTACAATCAAATCGCTTCTTGATGGCCGCTTTTCACTGCAACATTCATTGTTATTGTTAAAAACAAAAGACAGAAACAATTGATGGTTGAAATCAACATAAAAACAGTTTACCTAGGTTTATCTCCGAACGCAGCTTTAAATTGTTCCAAAGTTTGATCCAGCTCTTCTTGAGTCACTAAATATCCTCTATCGTGGCATAACTATTGCAGTAAATCAGAAATTATTAAATAAAACACCGAATTTTGTTTTATTTTGGGAAAAAGTGAGGTTAGAATTTATTTACCTGCATTACAGTTTTGCGAATTCGCCATAGTTTATAAGTTTCCGCTTCATCATCCATTCTTTATCGTTTTCGGAAAATGCTGGCTTATATAAAATACGTTTAAAAGGTTTTCTTGATGAAAATAAACAATTTTGCACAAGCTGCGAAACAAATGCAAACAATCACAAAACGTGAGTGAAAATGACGGAAACGAACTGAAATGACAGAAATTGAAGTTTTTGTTTTTGACGATACTGTCAAACTTTTGAAGTTCAAATTTAGGATAACCTTTTGTTGTTAAAAAAACTCTTGAACAATAAAGGGGCAGATTATGTTTCATTAACAAAAAAATAATGGAGAAATCAGATCTGGAAGCAAAGTATCAAAAATTAGCTTCGGAATATTCAAAGGTAAATATCATACAAGAGATGCATAATTGTTTATTTTATTGCAAATGTTTTAGTTACGATCTCAGGCAACTGTGTTAAGAAAAGCAGTGCTGGATGAGCAATCAAAAATTCTCAACTACAAAGATATAATAAACGAGCAGGAGCAGAAAATCAGGAAACATGACCAGGAAATGGAAAGCATTGTGTTCAGGAATGAGCAATTATCGAAAAGAATTCTTGTGCTGCAGCAAGAACTCCACAGTGGCAGCAGTACTCCTTCAAAGAAGAACAAAAATAGAAATGCACCAGTTGAAAGTAATGCTGTGAATTCAAACTTCAATATTATTGATGAGGAGTTGCAAAAGAGGATAATTGAAAATGCCCAGTTGGCCAGTTTGGTTAGTAGAAACAAATGTTGCCTGTAACCATAGTAACTTTAAAATTGATAAACAAAGTTAAATTTCGGCTTTTTTTAATTTCAGGTAGCTGATAAAGATATAGAAATAGATAATTATAAGGAAAAAGTTGCCTGGCTGGAGGAAAAAGTAAGGAAAATCAGCAATGAGCTAGAGGAGACTTCAACTAATTTACAGAAATTGAAACTGAAGGAAACCAATTCCAAAGGGAACAGTATAAAAGAGTGTGAAAGCTGCAAAGATGTGAGTTTTATTATTCTTTATTCTCACTGAAATGATTTTAAAATATTTTAATTTATTATTCTTTAGTCTTACTGAAACGTTATAAAAATATTTTGATTGGTAATCATTTTGAAAACATTTTTTTGTTTCTTAGATTTCTTTTTGGAAAGAAGAACTAAATCGTTGGAAGAGCGAATGCGAATTGCTAAGATCGAAACCGGATACGGACGAGAAACTCACCGCTTATTACGAATCTCAAATTGCGGAGCTAATAGAGAGCCGAGCGCAAAGCAAATCGAAGGCTATAAGTCTAGAAACGGATAACGAGGCTCTGAAGACGCGTCTCGAACATTTGATTTTAGAGCAGAAGGCGCTGGAGAGTATTCTGGAGAAAAGCAACGAAGAGTTGCACACCACCACGGAGAACTACAAGAGCCAATTGGACGCGATGACCGAACACTTGGCCTCTCAAAATGAAAAGATTGCCAAGCAATGTGATCAGATAGAAATTTTGAAGCATAACTTAGCTGCTAAGAAGTAATCATGAAAAACAAAAATTAATAGGCTTTTTCAAATACTAAGTGCAGCCTCTAACTTTTTCGTATTTTATAAACACCCGTATTATTATGCAATTATGTAATTCCGTTTTTAAAACTGCTATTATTTACATTTTTAAGTTTGAATTATGTGTAAGAAGTAAAAATAAGAAATTGTGATTTCTATTAGCATAAAATGGTAATTTTAACCCAATAATAAAATAACTTTATTTGTGTTTCTTTTTTTGATTTTTAAACTATACTAAATTTAGCAACTTCTGTTTCATAATTTTTCTTTTTTAACGTTCAGTCTAAACGTACAGCAAATGATGCACCACAAGAACAGCCTTGTTCTGCCAAAGGATTATTTACAATTTTAAAGGAAGCCCTAATTAGTTCCTCTTGGTAGTCAACTGTAGCTCCTTTAATGAACTGCAGTGAGGTGTCATCAACAACTACTTTTACTCCTGATTTTTCAAATATTCTGGAAAACAATGCAATTTTTTGTTTAAGCAATACCTATTATTGTTTAGTGATAATTGTTTTGTATTTTTTTGCAAGTACTTACTTGTCATCTTTGTTTATAACTTTATCTAAGTCAAATTTGTAACTGAAACCAGAACATCCACCTCCTTCAACTGAAACTCGAAGGAACTCATCTTTGGTATCTTTAGTGATTTCTTGAAGTCTTTTTATACATTGTTCTGTAATAATGACTTCAGCTTTTACATTTTCTAGGGGTTTATAGACCGCTTCAGCCAAGAAACGAATTTGTTGTACTGCTGCAGGGCGACTTGTTAATTTTCTAAGAAACATTTCTCTTTCTAAAATGTTGCTGCTTTGCTAAATCTCATAGTAAATATTTATATAGGTAGGTTAATTATTTACAAATCTACTTATTCTTTAAGTATTGTTTAACATATCACTTGTTAACTTTTAACTTCTTTTTTAAATAAATTTTAGATTTTAGGTTATGTAATATCTCTAAATTTAACAAATATGGCGATTGTTCTCATAAATTTTAAAAAATCAAATAAAAAACTTAATTTTTACCTAGAACTTCTTTTTTGAATTTTCCTTTATATTTTGCAAATTCCAAATGGAAAAAAGTAGTTTTTTTTTAATATAAGGTCACTTGCATTTGCATAAAAAAGCAAGCTTACAAAAAGAGAGAAAACTTTAGTTAAATCTTAAAAAAATGAATACAGATCAGTATAGAAAAATATCAACGTAACAATTTTCTTAAATGTAATACCACTAAATCTAGATACAAACGAAACGAATATTCAATAAACAAAACATTGAAACCATTGTCGAAAAACAATAGAAAAAATAAACAAAACAAAAAACATTTACCAGTCGGCTTCGGGCTCAGCGAGAGCCGCATTTTTTGCCATCCCGAAATCGTCTCCGCGCACGTCGACTCCTCCGAAGGAGAAGTCGGGTGCGGAGCCGTAACCGCCCCCTTGCAGGAAGTCCGGCACACTCTGATTTGCCTGTTTAAGTATACGCACCAACGATCCGGCAATATTGCGATCCTGCTGATCGTCGTAGAAAGAAGTAGCTTTGCCTCTATTGCCCAAACGACCAGTTCTACCGATACGATGAACGTACTCGTCAATCTCTTTGGGCAGATCAAAGTTTACTACGTGTCGCACCCGTTCAATATCGAGTCCGCGGGCAGCCACGGCGGTGGCCATCAAAATGGGACACCTTCCGGTTTTGAAGTCGCGCAGAGCAGTCTCGCGCTCATTCTGCAGTCTATCACCATGAATACTGGTAGTGGGAAAACCTTTTTCCGATAACATCACAGCCAAAAAGTCGGCACTTCTTTTAGTCTCGACGAATATGAGCGTGCCTTGGATGTCTTCGGCTTGCAGCAGTTCGATTAACTTGTCGCGTTTCTCGAAACGGCTCACTTGTATGAAATTCTGATCGACGTCCGTGCAAGCGCCGCCGACAATACCGACCGCTAAAAAGATGTAGTTGTGCAAGAAGTCGGCAGCGCATCTTTGCACATCTTCGGGGAACGTCGCCGAGAACATCATAGTTTGCTTTTCGCCCGGATGCGCCATCGAAGGATTGTTCATTAGTTCTTCTACTTGAGGCTTGAAACCCATGTCCAACATGCGATCCGCTTCATCCAGAACAACGAATCGGGTCGATTTGAAGTGCACGATGCCTCTGTTAACGAAGTCGTGAAGACGGCCGACGGTAGCCACCAAGATGTGGCAGCCGCGCATCACTTGTTGCCTCTGGTGAGCTACGGAAGTGCCTCCGTACAGAATATTGGTTTTAACGGACAAGCCTTTGGAGTATTTCATAGCTTGGTCGCGAATTTGGATTGCTA
This sequence comes from Holobus sp. GC000080, assembly GCA_030556065.1. Taxonomy (NCBI): domain Eukaryota; kingdom Metazoa; phylum Arthropoda; class Insecta; order Coleoptera; family Staphylinidae; genus Holobus; species Holobus sp. GC000080. The sequence continues at coordinate 22,472 of JASKGO010002255.1, forward strand.
ACTCTCTGGTGGGTGCCACCACCACACATTGGGGCGAAATACTGTCGCCTTCTATGAGCAGATCCTCGGGGTGTTGCAACATGGAATGTATTATGGGCAAGAGGAAGGCTGCGGTTTTTCCCGAACCCGTTTGAGCGCAGCCCATCAGATCGCGACCATCCTTGATAATGGGAATGGAGTATTTCTGAACAGGGGTGAGTTTCTTGTAGCCTGCAGCGGCCACGTTTTCCAAAACGCTCGGTCTAAGGCCGCTCTCTTCGAAAGACCTAATTGGATCCGGGCAGTTTTCTCCACTGATCTATAAAAAATATAAAATTTCGAATTAAAATTTAACAATTTGCAGTAATGAACGTAAAACAAACTACTTACATGTATTTCTATATCGGAATATTTTTCAAAGTTTATACCGGAAGTAATACCCTGATACTCTTCTTCCTCTTCCGGTGGAATGTACGTTGATCGCGGTGGCTTAGGTGGCCCATCTTCTGGATTTTCACCATCTCCATTTTCATCTCGTCCGTTACGACCGCCACGTCCTCCACCATTTTCATCTCTTGAGCCGTAGCCTCCACGGCCACCGCCTCTTCCGCCGCCGCGGCCTCTTCTTCCTTCACCGTATGAATTTCCTCCTTCATTATCGTCATCGTCATTATTCTGGCGGAAACCGCCGCGGCCTCTTCTTCCTTCGCCATACGAGTTACCACCATCGTCATCATCGTCGTTATTCTGGCGGAATCCTCCGCGGCCTCTTCTTTCTTCTCCATAGGAATTACCACCATCGTCGTTGTCGTCATTATTTCGGCGGAATCCACCACGTCCTCCTCCACCACGTCCCCCTCTGAAACCGCCGCGGCCACGACGTCCGCGGTCTTGAGAGTCTCCTCCATTTGAAGAATTGCCCCAACTATCATTGTTGGCATTGTTTCCCCAACTGTCGCCATTGGACTCAGATTGTCCATTCAAGTAGCTGTCTCCTGATGAGAAGCCTCGACCTTTGGAAAATGAGCAACCAGCATTTGAAGAGTCCTAATTTGGAAAAAAAAGAAACGTTTTATATGCCGTTTTTTTAAGTACAGACTGCAGCTTAAGCTTAACTTACAAAATCGTTGCTGGAAATTGCAGGAGATTCATCACCCCAGTCTTCATCCATGATCAGATTATTTTGTGGAACTAACAAATAATTGAATATTGAAATAACGACTTAAATTTACAGATTCGAAAAGAAATTATGAGTGCTTTGGGTATTATTTTTACGGTTTTCACATGAGGTCGGTAAATTTTAAGTAATATCAGCGAATACAAATTTCACCTTGAGAAAACACGAGGCAAAGCGACAGGACACAAAGGTATCAAGGGATTGTTACTAAATAAAAAGTATTTACATCGTTTCATTTATGTACTTTTGTCGCATGAATCTTTGAAATGCAATGAAAATAGTTTAATAAAATAAATAAAATAATTTTACCTGAGTAATTAGGGCTTTCTTCGGGACTTTCGAAGAGTGTAGCAGGAAATGCAGGATCGTTGAGTGGTTGTTTCTAACCTCACTTAAAGATCGCAACGCAACTCCGATAAAAAAATGCGTTTTTTTTGTTGTTTTCGAATTTAAAATGGGGTCGGAAAAGAATTTAACTTTTTATCTTCTCTTAACGATAATAATGCTGTAACTGCAAATAATATTCGTTTTTCTAAGCTTATATCGGCAAAAAGTTTTCCCGTTTGAACTTGTTTGAATTTTCGGTTGGAAAGAAGAAAGGACTTTGAAAAGAAATTCTCGGTGCGCACTGAACGAATGTTGGAAAGCGAATGTAAATGTAATTGAAGAGGGGCTTTTGCTTTTTCAAATGCTTAGAACATCACTGAAATTTTGGTAGATGTTGCTTGGCATAATGCAATGGATAATATGAAAAGAGATTAAAAAGGAATTGTAAAATTTATTGTCTGTTTTTATTCTGCCAATAAATTGTTAAGAGATTTAGAAAGAAAAGTTCTAGAGGAACACATTTTTCTTAAATAAATAAATAAAATAATATTTTAAAGTGATCTTTATAAAGAAATTAAAATAATCTTCAATGCTGTTTAATTTCCAAACATTTTCTAGAAGTCCTTTTTTTAGATAAAGAGATAAATAAATTAAAAAATAAATTTAAATATTAAAAGAAACTGTTCTGAATTGGTAATTTGTAAATAAAAAAGTATAAAAAGTTTGTTGAATTGACTTTACAATTTTAATTGAATTTAATAATTTAAACTTTTATCAATGCTTTTACTCTATTGTTTCTTAGGACAAAGAAAAAGGATCATCATTAATCAAGATATAATTAGTCTTGAAACCGTTCTCTAATTAAAAAGAAAAAAAAAACAATTAAAACTCAAAACTCGAATCTCACATCGACAAGAAAACAAAACAAAACGTTTCCTAAATAATCTAAAAAACCCTCTAAAAATAAATCTTAAAGCCCTTAAAGTGGAAACCACTTAAAAAACAATTTATTAAAATAAGCTTTCTAAAAATCCCTGCTGCATCTTAAAACGTAATCAATACTCAATGCTTAATAAAAATAAACCCCTCATAAATTTGGAAATTCCAAGTTACATCTGGAAGTGATAAAAAAATCCTAAATTCCAACAACCCTGTAATCTGGACTTTCCCAACAAGAGCCCATAAAACCAACAAACAAATCATTCCAAGAAATCTGTTTCTGAAAGAGAAAAAAGTTTGCATTTTCTTTCAACTAAAAGAGCAGCACCTACAAAGGGCTTAGAGGAATCAACTTGACTAATAAGTTTATTATTACAACACATAAATTAGTCCGGCCGTACATATAGCGTATGGTTCAGAAATACATGTTGCGAAAAAAAGAAATAAATCGAATCGAATTAAACGTAACTTTCATTACAGTTTTGGGCTCTTATTACTTTGTTTGTATCCGCGTCTGGCTCCTCATCCCTTTCTATTACTTGACATTGCCTGTTGTTTCGCCTAAAATCTAATTAAAACGTTCTTTCTTCCTGTATGTATGCAAGTGGTAGATGTGTGTGTTGCTGTTTGTCGCCGAGCGCTCAACATTTACTTATTTATTTACGCATTTATGCAGCGAAAGAAGACACGAAGTCCGACACGATCTTCTTCAAAGACGCATCGCTAGACTCCGAAATCATACCCTCCTTGGCGATCGTAGCCAAGAGTGCTTGATGATTAGCTCTGCAAAGCGAAACAACAAAATTACCATGGCAAATAAACAACGCAACAAAAACCACAACAAAACAACAAATTAAAAACGAAACAACTGAAAAAAACTAACTCACTTGATGTGTGAAGAGAATTCCTTCTCGAACGTCGTGATCTTGGACGGATCGACTTTGTCCAAGTGTCCGCGCACGCCGCAGTAGATGATGGCCACTTGTTCTTCGATGGCCATCGGCACGTACTGACCCTGCTTGAGGAGTTCGGTAAGACGCACGCCGCGATTCAGGAGCTGCTGAGTGGCGGCATCCAAATCGGAACCGAATTGGGCGAAGGCAGCCACCTCACGGTACTGGGCCAATTCCAATTTCATCGAACCGGCCACCTGTTTCATGGCCTTCGTTTGGGCGGCAGAGCCGACACGCGACACAGAGAGACCGACGTTGATGGCCGGGCGGATACCCTTGTAGAACAATTCGGTTTCCAAGAAGATCTGTCCATCGGTAATGGAAATGACGTTGGTTGGAATGTAAGCGGACACGTCGCCGGCTTGCGTCTCGATGACGGGCAAGGCGGTGAGCGAGCCGCCTCCGTGGGCGTCGGACATCTTGGCGGCTCTTTCGAGCAGACGCGAGTGAAGGTAGAATACGTCACCGGGGTAAGCCTCACGACCTGGGGGACGACGCAACAGCAAAGACATCTGAAAACAATTTTAATTTTGCATTTATTGCATTTCTAATGATTCAAAATTTATTTTAATTTTAATTTTTGAGTAATTATTTAATAGGAAAACACGCAAAAAAAATAGTACTTACTTGACGGTAGGCGACGGCCTGCTTGGACAAATCGTCGTAGATGATCAGAGCGTGCTTGCCGTTATCTCTGAAGAACTCTCCCATGGCGCATCCGGAGTACGGAGCGAGGTATTGCAAGGGAGCGGCATCGGAGGCGGTGGCCGACACGATGATGGTGTACTTCATGGCACCGGCGTCGGTCAAACGCTTCAAGATTTGGGCGACGGTTGATCTCTTCTGACCGATAGCGACGTAAATACAGTACAACTTCTTCTTCTCTTCTTGGGCTTCATTGAAACGCTTCTGGTTGATGATGGTATCAATAGCTAAAGCGGTTTTTCTAAAAAACAAAATATATAATTACAAAAGGTAAAACAAAATTTACTAAAAACAAATAAAATACCCAGTTTGACGATCACCAATGATCAATTCACGTTGGCCACGACCGATGGGCACCAAAGAGTCGACGGCTTTGATTCCGGTCTGCATGGGTTCTCTTACAGACACGCGGGGGATGATGCCGGGGGCTTTGATACCCACACGGAAACGCTTCGAGGTTCCCAAAGGACCCTTTCCGTCAATGGGATTACCCAAAGCGTCGACGACGCGGCCCAAGATTTCCTCGCCGACCGGTACATCGACGATGGCACCGGTACGCTTGACAATGTCGCCTTCCCTGATCAGCTTGTCGTTACCGAAGACTACAACACCCACGTTGTCGGGTTCCAAGTTCAAAGCCATTCCCTAAAATCCACCAGAATTAAAAAAAACATTAGTAATAGTTAATACAAATTCCAGCAAATGAAAATACCTTCAGACCCGAAGAGAATTCCACCATCTCATCAGCTTGGATGTTCTTAAGACCATAAACGCGAGCAATACCATCACCAATGCTCAACACACGTCCAGTCTCTTCAAGATCAGCTTTCGGGGCTTGTCCCAAGATGCGTTCTTCCAAGATCGAGCTGATTTCAGCCCCCCTGTTTGGGGCAGTGACGTGCAGCTTGCGGGCCGCCACCGATGTGCATGGCAAAGCAGCAACAGCGACCTAAAATGCAGAAATTCAAATAATTTAAAATATCAATGGTTTGTTACATAACAGTGTAAAGTTTAAAAGTTCAATTTGATTTTTTCCTAAAAATTCTATAGTATTACGAGTAAAAACACACAAAACGTTAATTTATATGTTCTTTTGTTGCATAAATATCGTAAAAATTAAGGAAAATCTAGTAAAAATTTACATTTGAAGGGCTGATTATGTCACACTTGATGGCCACATGAAAATGGCTTGCCAAATATGAAATACGCGAAACGGTAATGGATTTTTGGTTGTTTTACCTTGGTGGCAGTATTGGGCAGGTTCCTGGCCACCGAGGCGGCGATCCTCGCTGATAATAGGGACATTTTTTAATTAATTAACGAGACCGGAGCAGCAGAAAAGATGGAGTAGAACACGCAATGACAGTTCCTGCCGGATCGTAGAACGAGCACTTCGTTAGTCAAGTCAAGTACTCTCGTTCGCATGCGCAATTCAATAATTTGTTACGTAACTTTTCTTATTTTAAACTTTTGCCGCTTTTGCCAATTATTTTATCCATCGGCATAAGGTGCAAAAACAAACTTGGCGTTTATATTCTGCAAATGGAAATATTTATGGGAAACCGGAAATTAGAAAACAATTTACAAAAGTAGTAGTAAGCCGTGAAAAAGGCGGCAAATTTGAAATACGAAAAACTGACCTTTTATTTTTTGCAAATTTAAAAAAGAACAATGCCAGTGATCAAATTAGAACTTAAAAAATATAATTTTACAACTACTTTTGTTGCTGCTTTTCCTTCTTTTGAGCCTCGGCATCCGCTTCGGCCTTTTCGAATTCAGCAATTAATTTCTCCACTTCTGTTGCAGTCAAAATGTGGATCACTGTTTGGTTGTTGGAGCGCGTTAAAGTTGCCATTTCCACTGTAATTACATTTAATTAATTAATTTACTTAACCATTTATTTTATTTTTGTATTAAATGTACCTTTTTCTGCAGTTAATTTAGTCATATCCAGAGTTTTGCTCAGCACTTTGATTGCCAAAGCCTTGGCATCCTTCAAGGTGGTTTCGTTTTCTTTGTATTCTTGTTTCAGACTTGAAACAGCAGCCTGTGGACAAAAATTACCAAAATACAGACAGGGCGACACAAATTTTACTACCAAGCCTGCCATTTCTTTAATTTTGAACCGATGTTTCCCCAATTTTGATGTACATAACATAAGCCTAATTAAAATGAATACCAAATTTGGGAAAAATCGGTTTTTATAATAAAGAAATCGCAGAGGTGACAATAAAATTTATGTCACCTGGTACAAAAAAAAAAAAATATTAAAAATAATTTAAAAGTCATCCAGTTAAAAAATGGAAAAGAAAATACACAAAAGCAACTCACAGAGCTGTTGTTTCCAATGCACGTTGCCTTCCATCCGCTGTAATTACCACTGGGATCTGATTGGTACAATTGGTATCCATAATGCTTATCCCAGCCCATGTAAAGAATGGACACACCAAAAGGTCTCTTGCCACCATACTGGGTATAAGCTTGCTTCACATCACACAACCAGGAAACCAGCTGTTCACAAGGAATGGATTCCCCATACTGCAATAAATATCTTTGACCAATCAATCTCAACTCATTGGTCAGAACATTTGCATCAGATGTGATTCCTGCTACACTGCAGACCATATCCCTGAAACAACCACCCATTATAACAAACGAGCAGAAAATGATGTGGACTTTAACATACTCATTGAGTTTGTAAATTTTCTCAGAGGAAAACACCTCATCAAGCAACTTGTTAGTGTTGCGTCTTTCAGCAGCTAGAAGAATTCCATCCTTGGCCAGAATCCCTAAGCAAGTGCCTGCATGACTGATGGCTTCCATTGCATATTCCACCTGGTACAGACGCCCTTCGGGGGAGAATATTGTGGTTCTGGTATCATAACGGCGTGCCTGGAATTAGTTTTTTGATTTTATAAAGGCCATGACAAAGCAATCAAATTATAGATGACATTTCTAACCTATAAATTGACTTGTTTTTAGATTAAAAGGAATTTTATAATTTTAAAGGGTGGAATTTTGTTAAGTTATTGCAAAAGGGCAGAGTTTATTGATTTAAAGCTTACCATTTTTTAATTTAGTGTTCCGTAGTGTTGTTTTTTCAGAAAATTCACTTATGGAATATGAGTCGGCGTTTTGTTTTTCACCTTGTGACCTACGGCGACCTCTGAAATTTCGACAACTGACGACAGACTTTTGAAAGCTAAGCAAGTTGTATAGGTGTCGCGTCGGTCGTGCAAATGTAAACTTTTAAAGTTAATTAGATAATTATTTAAATCCAAGTGGATTATGAGTTAATTTTAGTAATAAACAGTGGATGTTTTTAGTATCGGCAGTTTCTACAGAGATTTTGTGTTAAAATTGGTAAGAAAATTAAGTTAAAAAGCTCTTTTTAAAAGTAACAAACTGGGAAAACATAAAACAATTGCAAAAATAACAACAAATAATATTTACATACATTATTGAAACAAGCATTGATTTACAATATTCAAAAAATGTTAATAAAAACTAATCAATTTCAATGCATATAATGGAACTTTTGGACAGTGAATATTTGCATTGTGAATGCTTTGCGAAAATTCATTTCAACATTCAATTCAATATATTTGTTAATAAAATTGCATTTATTGCTGTAGCAAAGAGAATTCATCCCTTTTCATATAATAATGTAATTGCGAGTATGTTTTGTGTTTGTTGTTCGTTGTTTATTGTTTTATGCATGTTCTTTCGCTGTAATTTCCAAAATGAATCCTGATGTTGATTAACATAGCAGTAATTAATGGTAATTAATCAATTAGTAAATTGGGGTGACTAGGAAAAGGGGCTCACCCCTTTCATTTCTTTATAATTACCAACCGATTTTTATGAAATTTTTCATATTTTTTATAAGACATGCTATTTTTAATTGATTTTCGTAAATCTCAAATTTTGGTCACTTTCGGTGTCACCGGAAATCACCACAATTTTTGATTTTCAAATTTTCAAATGGAAATTCATAGTTATTTTAAATTTTTTGAAATCCATATGTTATTTTTAATGTAAAAGCATGTTTTCTGTCAATTTTTACTTTTTAAATTGCTTCGAAAATGAATTTAAAAAATGCTTCAAGAAAGCTGTGATTCGAATAAAATTAACTGAAACCATCTAAGGATGGAAAAAAAAAATAATCATAGCATTCTGTTCAAAAATAAACAATAACAATTTGATGCGGCAACTAGGATTATTCAAATCATTTCCACTGCCAAGTGTGAGCGTGCATAACTACCTATTTAAATAATCAATTAATTGAATTAAATTTAATTTTTAAGTCTGTTCATTTAACTCTAATGTGGCATTTCAGATATCATTCGATTCGTTGAAAAAAAAAATGAGGAATTAAATAAGTTATTTTCAGTTTTGTGTGAATTTTTATTTTTTACATGGCCTCTAAAATTTAATAAAAACAAAAGCAGTTTTTAAATTAAATGAAATATTTACTTTAGTTTATATAATTCTAAAGTATCTGATATCATTAGATTCATTAAAAAAATGAGAAATTTAAAAATCTTAGTGAACCATAGTGATGCCATTTCAAACGATTAACTTTAAGCGAAAAATCAAACTGACCGAATTATTTAGTAGTAGTAGTACTTGTATTTTTCTGTGCTTTGAGCACAGGGAGGCTATCGACCCGAAGGTCCTTCTGCCATGGTGATGGGGATGCCTACCCAAACACCACTACCCATATCTTGC
>JASKGO010002259.1:0-13125 GCA_030556065.1 Holobus sp. GC000080
TTTTTTTCCCATTTAAACCTATGTAATTACCTTTTATTACCATTTTTTATCCAATGATAACAATCTGCTGAATTTTATTACCATTTTTTATCCAATGATAACAATCTGCTGAAAATGACAATAAATTTTCCTTTAAATCAATGTAATTACCCTTTATTACCATTTTTTTTTGTCAATGGTAACCATTCGCCGAAAATCGCATTTTTTTCCCATTTAAACCTATGTAATTATCCTTTATTACCATTTTAAATATTTTTTATCCAATGATAATTATCTGCCGAGAGGAACATTTCAAAATTATAAAGAAAATTACAAAAAAATCCCATTTAAATCAATGCAAATACCCTTTATTATCATTTTTAACCCTTTGTTCCCAGACGCCAATAATCCACATTAAATTCCCATTTAAACCAATGTAATTAGCCTTTATTACCATTTTTAATTTTTTATCCAATGATAATTATCCGTCGATTGAAGATTATATCAATATCATGAAGAGAAATACATAACATTCCCATTTAAATCAATGCAAATACCCTTTATTACCATTTTTAACCCTTGATACCCTGAATCAACTATAAATTCCCATTTAATTATCCTTTATTATCATTTTAAATTATTTGTCCAACGCTAATTATCTGACGGTAGAATATGATAGAATTATATCAAAATCATAAAGGAAATAAGATTTATTTTAATACATACTAAAGTGTAAGGGTCCGAAGCGCCCACATTGAACTCGAAAGAAACGGACACCATAAAAGAAAGAGCGCGCAGCGCCCAAGTGGGTATATTTTAATATATCTTAAAGTATAAGGGTGCGAAGCGCCCACATTGAANTTAATATATACTAAAGTGTAAGGGTGCGAAGCGCCCACATTGAACTCGAAAGAAACGGACACCATAAAAGAAAGAGCGCGCAGCGCCCAAGTGGGTATATTTTAATATATACTAAAGTATAAGGGTGCGAAGCGCCCACATTGAACTCGAAAGAAACGGACACCACAAAAGAAAGAGCGCGAAGCGCCCAAATGGGACCATAAAGGTAAGGGCTGAAATTGAACTCAAAAGAAACGGACACAGTAAGAAGGACGAGAAGCGCCCAAATGGGAGCCTAAAGTAACGGATATAATAAGTAAACGCGCCTAGCGCCCGCAGGGGACAGCGCCACTCACTTCTTATTTAAACCAATATAATAACCCTTTTTTACGATTTTAATGAATGAAATGTGACGGACACCATAAGTAAGAGCGCGAAGCGCACAAATTGAACTCAGAAGAAAGGGACATCGTAAGGAGGGACGCGAAGCGCCCAAATGGGGCCCTAAAGTGACGGATATAATAAGCAAGGGCGCGAAGCGCACACAGGGGGTAGCGCCTCCGATTTCTTATTGAAACCAATATAATTACCCTTTTTTAACATTTTAAGCCAATGATAACCATCGCTTAAGATTACCACATTGATATTTTAGCGTTTCGATAACTATGGTCGATCAGGAAGTGCATTATCAATAATCTTAGTTGTTATCATCAGAAAATCTAATAAAATTGAGCAATGTTTTAAATATTATAAACTTTTTGCGACTTAGATATATTTTTTTTACTATACATTTTGCAAAAGCTTCATGTTATTCAAATTAGGGGAAAATTACCAACTAATGCCAATAAATTTACATGATTATTATTATAGCGAATGTCCACCGTTTTAAGTCAAACCTCTGCCATTTTCGTATTTACCAACCGATTTTTATCAAAATTTCTTTTTATCTATTTAAATCTGTACTTCAGTGGTCACCCGCCGGTGTTAGAAAAGAGGACAAAACGCTTCTCTCCTGATTATATTATGAGTTATAAGCATATTTACAAGTTGAATTATAATGAAGTAGTTTTGGAATATGCAAAAGGACTAAATTAAGTAAAAAACAAAAATTTTGTACGGCCCTGAGCCGCACAATACTATATATTCCCCGGTTTATCTTTCTTCAACGTTCATTAGAATATTTTCACGTACCTAAACAACAAGAAGCCATGTTTTTCTTGATTTTATTTTCGACACTTATCGCTGCACTTGCAGCGTGGACCTTTAAATTTTACGAAAAGTACCAATATTTGAAGCATATTCCCTCACCGCCCGTGTGGCCGTTATTAGGAAATGCATTAGAATTTACATCTGACATTAGTTAGTAAGGAAAAGAAAGTAAACATCAATCAAAACTTTAATAAAAACTTTGCAGACATAATACAACAACAAGAAAAGATGTTCGAAACTTTTAATACCAAAATCATCAGAATTCACCTTGGATTTAAGACATTCCTCTACACGAAAGATCAAAATTTAATAAGAGACTTGTTAAGCCATCCGCACATTTTGTCGAAAGGACAAGGATATGATTTTTATTCAAGATGGTTAGGTACTGGACTTTTAACAGCTCCAAGTAAGATATCATTAAATGATTGAAGAAAGAAAAAACGAGCGATTTTCAACTGAATTCCAGGAGCAAAATGGATTAAGCGACGCAAACTAATCAATCCCACGTTTCACATGACAATACTTGAACAATTTACTGATACTTTTGACGCCAAAGCTAAAATAATGATGGAAAGCCTTCAAAAGGAAGTCGGCAAAGATAGTGTGGACATTTATCCCTTTGTTATTTTATGTTCTTTCGATATTATTTGCGGTATTTAACCCTCTTAGTGCAGTTTTTTTTTAAATTTTTTATAGTATAACTAATAAAAACGTTGAGTTACAGAAACTGCAATGGGTGTCAGCAGTAATGTACAATTAAAGAAGTTCTCTGAATACGTCGAAAAAGGGGATAGAATTAAGCATATCGTGGAGAAACGCAATAATATTCCTTGGTATCAATGGGAATTCTTTTATAAGTACAGCAAACTGTACCGGGAAGAAATGGTGAATTCTAAAGTAATTCAGAAATGCTCTGATGCAATTATTGAAGAACGCAGAGCTGAGTTGTTAAAGAAACAAACAGTTGATGGTTCAGATGAGAAAAAAAGGAAGCCTTTATTAGACACGTTGCTCGAGGCCACTGTGGATGGCTTACCATTGACCAATGATGATATCAGAGAAGAAGTCAATACTTTTCTGTTTGCTGTTCGTATAAGTTATTGTTGCTTTTTAAATTTTAAACTGAACATTTTTCAATTTTTTCAATTTAATCAAAGGGACATGATACAACTGCTGTTGCCGTTTCATACGCTCTTTTTCTTTTGGCGAATCATTCCGATATTCAAGAGTTGGTTTTCGAAGAGCAGCAATTTATATTTGCTGACGACCTAAACAGAACTTGTCCGTTGGATGATTTGAATCGCATGAAATACTTGGAATTAGTCATAAAGGAAACCTTAAGGCTTTATCCTTCAGCGCCTTTTATCTCGAGGACACTAACACGTGATGCTGAACTAGGAGGATTTTTGGTGCCGAAAGGAACAATTATTTCCACGAATATTTTTGCCTTGCACAGAGACCCGGAAGTCTATCCGGAACCTTTGAAATTCAACCCTGAACGCTTCAATCCTGCTAAAAGCGAAGGTTCCTCTGCGAATTGCACCTATATTCCATTCAGTCTCGGATTGCGCAATTGCATAGGTAAAAAAAACATTTTCTTTTTGAAACACAATTAACATAACCTTATAAAATAGGTCAAAAGTACGCCATGCTGGAAATAAAAGCCGAATTAAGTCGCATTGTGCGCCACTTTAAGCTCAGTCCAGCCAAGCCCAAACACGAAGTTCAACTGCGACCCCAAACGGTATTGATAAGTGATAACGGCGTCAGAATTCGACTGGATCTTCGCTAACAATTTATATTATACTTACTCATCGCTCTTGGCCACCTTTTCCACAACAATTTCCGGAAAATTCTTGCAAGGTTCGCCGCTGATTGCCAAACGCTTCATCCGGGGACCAATCAAATTAGCCAGAATCAAGTCATCGCTATTGGCTTTCTTCAGCAATCCATTCTTGTCCAACAGTGATTCATGGACCAATTTTTCCGTTAACGGTCCCACCAACTGTCTGTATTTGTCCAATTCGTTGCGCAAGTGCTTCAACTGCCAGTTCTGATCCTCCAAGCGGGAATTCAACATCGACAGTTCGCGTTCTTTGCGTTTACACTCGTCAACTTTTTCCTGAAGAAGACACCGCATGTATGGCAGCGACAACACTTGCCCTTGTTGCTGCTGCTGCTGCTGGTCATCGTTTTGGTCATCTTGTGATGGTTTAGCCAACAGTTTTCCAAATATATTAAGACAATTCATTCTGTATGTATAGATTGAATAAATAATAAATATTGTTTCGCCATTTTATTTACCCTTTAATTTAATTTACTCTGTATACTTGGTTTTTGTTGCAAAATTAATCCAGTTTTATTATCTTTTAATTAATTAATACAAATTAGATAAATGACAATTAAGAATGTCTGAATTTGTTCAGTGTTCATTTTTGAAGCAATGGATTGCGTTGTGTGGTTTTTCGGGTTTTTGCTTTTTGTATGGGCCCTATGGTATTTACATCTGTACATTACTTGCAAACCTCTGCAGAGGTTTCCTGCACCGCCAAATTTACCCTTTGTGGGTTGCGCCTTGAAGTTTTTAAACGGGAAAAGTTCCTGCGAGAATTTAAATGAATTGTTCAAAACGTACCAAAGTGATACCGTTAGATTATCAGCTGGAATTAAGACAATTCTGGCAACGAAAGATTACAAATTTGTCGAGTTCATTTTTAATAATACCACCATGAGTACGAAAGCTGAAAGTTACGATTTTCTTAGACCTTTGGTGGGCGATGGATTACTTACAAGTAAAGGTATAAATAAAAAATTGTTTTCTCTACCTTAATAATATTAAAAGCTTAATTTTATATTGTTACCTATTGAATTTTATTGATGTTTAAAATAATTATTATAGGAGAAAAATGGTTTCATCGCCGTAAAATACTAACACCGTCTTTTCATTTCAAAATATTGGAGCAATTCTTGGAAGTTTTCAAGAAAAACTCAAACATTTTGGTGAAGAAACTTAGCAATGAATTAAACTCCAAAAGCTTTGATATTACCAATTACATTTCTTTGTGTGCATTGGATATCATAACAGGTAAGCTTCCAAATTAAATTTCCCTTTTAAAATAAATAAAATTTTGAAGAAAGCGCCATGGGTACTGAAATCAATGCCCAAGAAGATATGGGCGACTCAGTTTACGTGAATAACTTGAAATATTTCGCGCGAACAAGTTTCGAACGCAATTATAATCCGCTCTATCACATTGAGTGGATTTTTAAATTATCCCCGACTTGGTTTAGACAGAAATCCGCCTTGGGTGTAATTCATAAAACAACCGAAGAAGTTTTGAAAAGAAAGCACCAAGAAAAATCTTCGGAAACAAATAATGATAACCGAAAAGCTTCAAAACATTTAGCTTTTTTAGATATGTTACTTAAGCTTCAAATGGAAGGAGAACAATTGACTGACGATGATATAAGAGATGAAATTAGCACTTTTACATTTGCTGTATGTATTTTTTTTTTAATTTAATTTAATTTAATCATAATTTATAAAATTGAATTTAATGCAAATTATTTAACTTCTCCCTTCTAAGGGACATGATACCACTGCCACAGCAATGAAATTTCTTCTTTACATATTGGCCAATAATCCCGAAGTCCAAGAACGAGTTTTCAGAGAAATCCACGAAATTTATGAAGCTTCCAATGTCATTAATATCACTCAATTGAACCAAATGAGATACTTGGAAATGGTCATTAAGGAAACGCTAAGGCTTTATCCTCCAGTGCCGATCTTAGGAAGGAGAACTACTGATTATGTTAATTTTGGTAATCCAAATTTTATTAATGTAAAAAACCAACAACAACAAAACAATAATATAAATTGCAGAAGGAACAATTCTTCCGCCGGATTTAGCAATTGGTATGGATATTTTCGATATTCACAGAGACGAGCGATACTTTGATGATGCTAAGAAGTTTATCCCGGAAAGATTCAGCAAGGATAACTGCGCAAATAACGCTTATCCTTACGCTTATGTGCCTTTTAGTGCTGGCCAACGGAATTGCATTGGCCAAAAGTTTGCCATGCTTGAAATGAAGAGTGTTATCAGTAAGGTTCTTATGAATTACACGCTGTTGCCTGCCGAACCCTACCATGAACTTCACCTGATGCAGGAATCAATTCTGATCAGTTCCAATGGAGTGAAAATACAAATTAAAAAACGCAATTTGTAGCTTTTTACATGAAAAAAAAAAAGATATTTAATAAATTACTGTGTATTACCATTAGCCCTAACCTCAACTGTTATTCAACTGCGTGGTAAATAATAAGAAACTTAATTTTCAACTTGAAAATCTTCATTTAAGCAAGAAAAAAATAATAATAAGAAAACTAGAAGGCCAGAATTAAATTATAAGTGCTATAAATAAGCAAAACAAATAAACGCATTGAGCGCTAACGAAAAACACTACTTTAGCGCAAAATTAATCACCCAATGTTATTGCTTTTGCGTTAAATATTTACATTACATGAAATTCAATGTAAAATTAACGAGATCCAATTAATTAGCACTAACTTCGAAAACATTTAGGCAGCAAAAAAATAAAATAAAAAAATAGAAACTCTTATTGATGCCCAATAAAAATGCGTCCGAATAAAATTTGCATATAAATTGCAACAAATATTCCAACGGTCATTAAAGCGATAAAAAGCGACCGATAATTTTTCAAATTACTTGGAAAAAAATGCGCTTTCTCTATACACATATAGCTTTTTATACTGACATTGTTTTTTTCATTCGAAGGGTTTTCGGAATGCCATTGTGTGCGTAATTAATGTTTATTTAAAAAGGACAATAAATCGATCAGCAGCACTGACAGAAGGAACCAATTGATTGATGGCCCAAGGGCCCGAAAAACGGGTCGCCATTTCATTGAGCAAATCAAGACACACACACACACACACACACACACACACGCACACACAATACCAACAAAAGCGAGAAACATTTAAGCGGTTGCTACTTGATTCTTGCACTTTTCTGCTGTTGCGGCTGCATTAACAATGCATTTTGCGATTATGTAAAAGCGCTTTATTGTTTCGCGACGCAATTAATTGGCTATTACACGTGTTTCTGCACGCGCGCCTTCATAAAACTTGTTTGTTTTTAGCAGCAAAATTTATGTCTTTATTTTTATATGTTCGCGCGGGCTCCTTCATATCAATATCAATATATGTTGCTCCCTTCAACAGCCTTTAACAACTTTTCTTTAATGCTAATGCAAAAATAATTGCAAGGAACGCGCAAAAATTGGCATATTTGCAATTAGTGTTTCGGAAATAAACTTTGCATGAGTCACATTATACACATAGAGTCTAAAGTTATATTTTAAATAAACTCGCTGTCTATTTTTACAACGTACTTCTCCAGCATATAAACTTTTTTTTATGTACAACATAAACAATTGCAAATGAAACAATAAATTTCAATTGGGAAGAAACGCGTCATTGATGGACGGGCATTTTCACAAGAGACTGAATCACTTGGTACTAAGTTAAATCGCTGCTGCGCACGTGACGCTGAGCGTCAATTAAACGTCCGCTTTTCAATTTTTCCGACAAATTTACGACCTTAATTAAGTAAGGCACAACTGTTTGTATCCGTTTTGTCTAATTTGTTGTTTGTTTGCACATAATTGCTATGTTTTTTTTTTACATGAAAAAAAAAACATCAGCAAAAAATTAATTGAATTTAATGCACATATAACCAAGAAGCAAAGCAGATGCACTTCTTCAGTGTGTCATTTCTTAAAACAAACAAAAAATGTTTTAAAAGGTTGTCGCTGCAAGTCTTAAGAATAATTTTAGCCGACTCTTAAATTAGGTATACTTTTTACTGAAGTTAAATTACTTTTTACTGGTCAAAGAAAATACCTCTGGCGGCTTAATTTTGCTTTGCGTTGTATAATAATTGCGAACAACAAATAACAACAAAGCGAATATAGCGCATAGCATGAGAACAGGTGAAATTATAGCGCGTTTAATAAAAAATGCAGGCGTCATATCATTAAAAGAAACTAAAGTGCCGCTCGTAAATTACATTTTCAGCATTTTGAGCGAAACTCTGCAATTATAATTATCCGGGCGCATTAAAAAAAAAAAACAAAAACAAAAAAATTACTTCAAGGAAACTGCACATCACTGTTGCAACAGTTGCAACACAAACTTAAAATTAAGACATTAAAAAATAAACACGTAAAAACCAAGTATACTTAATTAATTAATTAATTATTCCTCCTTAAGTACTTAAAAATTCAAATTGAAAATTAAAAGCAAAGAAAATGGCAAAACCTGTCTTTTTAATATTTCTTTTTTTTTTTTTTTTAATTTTAAGTATAGCACAATAATTCCCAATGGACACTATCAGCAATTTGTTTCGCACAAATTTCTAAGGGATGTAAGCAACTACATTCTGAAACGGAATAAACTTCCGAGATCTGTTTAAGACGACCGGTAAGCGAGCACTAAAGTATAGTCTGTGGAAGCGCGATGATTATCCGCGAAACGCGAACACCCCTTCTGCTCTTTGTATACTGTGCTTCAACTAAACAGATTTCCTTTTCCCGACATCGAAAACTCACTGTTGCTGTTGAAAAAACAAAAAAGCGATTTTATAGCGGCCCACCAGGATGATGGCAGCAAACTGGCGGTGGCTACCGAAGACAAGCCCTGTTGCTGCCACTGCTGGTGCTCTTTATTAGTTAACATTCAAACGGCGCCCAATAAAACGCTGATGAAATCTTAATGGAACTTAATTGCTCCGTTCGCTTGCATACTGTACACTTATAAAAATATTGTAATTTATCGCTATACTGGTACAATTGTTCTATATTCTATTGGTATTGTCGGTTTTTCTCTTTGCTTTTTTTAGTTTTTTTTTTTTTTTGCTTTTAATTATCATAATTCTCTTCGGAAAAAAGTTTTCAAGTATTTAGTATAATGAAAAGGGCATTTTGTAATAGTTACACGCATGTAGTCTATTAAGAACACACAGAAAGCGCACAGTAAAAAAGGCGAGAGAGTGAAAAATAAATGAAACAGAAAAAATCTCTGAGATAATTACTATGACCTACAATTAATAACTACGGCTGCGGAATTTTTACACTTTCGCAATACATAAAACGTGATCGCTAGGTTTTATTGCAGATAAAAATGTAAGAACAACATAAAGTAGTAGCAAAAAAAAGTTCATAAAAATTTTAGATATTTGCTTTATAATAATTGATTGAAAAACAAAAAGAGAAAAAGGTTAGCATTGTGCGCATTAGCGACTTAATTAACCCTATTTCTTTGCGTATCGACATCTATGAATCTATGCACTAGCTAGAAAAACTGCGGGTAATTGAAAAAGAGGAACCTTTTCTTGAATCCATTAATTTGCAATTTAAAATAAAAAAATGTTAAAAATTTAATGAGCTTTTTATGCATCGCAGTGTACTGATGATGCAAAACGAAAAAAGACCCCCAAAAGATAAGACCGGAGTGTCAATTTACGAGCTTGTTCGATGACCAAAAAATCGAACCATTAAATTGTACAGTTGCGCACACTTTTAAAGTGCATTTTGCTTGTAAATTACTCAGCAATTAACGTTTTTTAGTATCTCCTTTTTACGTGCGAACCAAATTTACAAAATTGCATAATTATCTTCCCAATTAAACCAAAAAGTTTTACAGCAGAAAACTAGAAAATATTGATCTGAAGAAGAAAGAATTGTTGCTGCTGCTGTGAAATATCGCAAAGACGCTCTAATATAAAACAAAACGCTATTTGCGCAAACGAGAATGCAATTTACTGTGTGCTGGACGTGCATTCGGGTCAAGGCACCTCTCGTATAAATAAATCTCCTCCGCGAAAGAACTCTATGTTCTTATGCCTGCTGCATTTTACATGTATTGGTCTACAGCAACAGTATATACTGTATATACGAAGAGACCATAATCATCAGAGAACGAGTGAAATAAAATATATTTGACGCAAACTAAGTGCGCGAGCGGCGCTTTGATCCGCTACTTTTTTTTTTCTGCATTTTTTCACCCCGATGCACTCGAATAACACAACTTAAAAGAAGAAACTAGAAATTCGAAGGTGACACTATTTGCGTGCATTCAATACCATCAGCAGCATTTATATTTGCTCTTATATAAATATATCTATATTGGAATAATTTTCGCCGAGCGAATTTGAAATTTATATTTAACGAAATGGGACAACTCAATTAAGTCACTAAATTATGATTTTAAGCGAGGACCGCTCCGAGTGCTGCTTTGCTGCGTCCGCAAGCCAATTTTTACGATTATCCTTAAATGCCTCCCTCCAGACCACAAAAAGAGCAGCTTTTATTGCCAGCATCGGTTAATAAGATGCGTGTAGTACTCTTATATGAGCACACAATGATCATTATCATTAAATGATCAGCTTCTGAGCATACAAACGATCTCTTTAGTCTGATTTGCCAAAAGCGAAAAAGGTTTTGCCATTTATACTTTTTAACCTTTTTCTTTTTAAACATATACAACTGCAATGCCTTCTCCATTGCTCACACAGATATTGTCAAATATTGTTAATACTGTTACGGAGAGAGGAGAGGAAGAAGAAGAAAGAAAAGAGTTGCAACAATGGCAACAATTTTCTAATTATATTCAGTTAAAGTCAAAGTGATATAGTCTTGCTACTGCTACTGCTGTTGCTGATGCTGCTGAACTCTAAAAATATTCAGTGGAACTTACATATCACACCTAATTCGAGAGTTACACGCTCGATAAAGTTTCATTGCAACAATTTCAACGACGGCAATTTGTTAGAAATTAAAACGGGCAAAAATCTGTCGCACTTTAAACTCTCGCCGCATAATTTTAGACTATAGTTTCATTTAAAACAAAACAAAAAATAAATAAAATACCATTCATGCGCTGATCTATTAAAAAAAAAAAAAAGTGCCTTTTTATAGATATGTAAGTTCATTAATCACTTGCGATAAAAATCGTGGGAGAAACAAATACAATGTTTCCTTTCTGCGAATTCTCGAAAATGTTTCACCTTTGATAACCACCATTCCATTATTGTTAATAATTGTTTAATTTAATGAAAACAAAAAAACGGTAAAAAAAAGAAAGCAAATCATTTACAAGCAAAAAAAGAAGAAGACAACGGTCCAATAATTTTTCTGCAGCTTCACTTAAATTTTATGATTGAAAATTACCCGAAATTACGCGCACTTAAAACGCAAGCAAATAACGAGATATAAGTCGACAACGCAATTTATTTTTATTGAACGCCACTTTGCGTGCCTCATAATTAAAGCTGTACCGTTTTTTTTCCAATAAAATTTACGCGTTTTTAGTTTGTATTTTTTTGTTTTTCAAACAAATTGCAATATTTCATTCTATATAAGAAATTAATACATCAGCATCGATTCGTTAGTTAGAGCATCGGTAAAAATAGATAGAACAAACAAAAATCCAATTTGCAAATGCAAATCGCATCCACTGGAATCCTTTACCAACAAGAAAAACAGCAAATATTTCCTAACCTCACTTAATAATCTTCAAAGCTTGTGAGCTTCTGAGCAACTGCGCATGAGCACTAGTAGACTAATAAACAAAAACTAACCTGTCATCTTTCGAATACGTGTCGAACTTTTGCTGGGACAATTGATGAAAGTCGACGGTTTGCGGCTCCGCTGATATACCAGCCCTTTGTTTCCTCGGTCTAGTAACATTGTTATTGAGTCCCCCCAGATGATGATGATGGTGTTTGCCATGCTGGACCTGCATAACACTCTGGTATTTATCCAAATGCGACCGCAGCGTCTCGATTTCGATGTTCTTGCATTTCAGTTGTTCCTGCAACGCGCGTATCGTATCATTTTGGTCCTTGATAAGGTTCTGCAGTTCTCCAATGCTTCCCATGTCTTCTTTTTCTTCTGTTTCTGCTTCTGGTTCTGCTTTTACCGGTGGTGGTTGTTCGATGTTCTTCTCTGCTTGTATCAGAGTAGGAGGAGTGCACTTATCGGTGACCACCACTTGGGCTTCCTCGTCGGACGTGGCGCAGTTCAGCCACGACGAGAAGCACCAGCTTTTGTAACACAAGCGCATTCACGGTCCGGGGAATTTTGGATTCTACGGAAAAACTATACGCTTTTCTTTGCCAATTCTCAAATTATATTCGCTCGAACATACTAGCAGCAGCACCGACGCCGCCTTACTACTCTCCACAAACCAATGTATAATAATATGATTAGGTGCTATAATGGGCGCGATAATGCGTAATAATAGATTGAAATAACAATAACACTCGAAAATAAGTTTTTCACTATCAATAATTACTGTGTTCCACAATCCGCACTGTCGATGATGATGATGATGATGTTTGTTGGAAATTCAATATCTACTACTGCGGTGACGCATGTGTGTGTTGTTGTTAGTCCTGCAACAAGAAGAAACACAATGAATTATAGGCTTACTGTTTGGTATTTGAATATGTATAAGATTACAAAATATGCTCTCCATTTTAATATTCGTTTCAACTTTCGTAATGGCTAACTTATTTAAATAGTAATCTCCACGTAAGTGACTTAATTAATAAAATAACCTTAACGACTAAGTCACCTGACCGATGGTGTTGATGTGTTAAACAACAACAACAACTGAACTAAATAATAATCGTAAAGTCAATGCTCAAATTAACATAGCTATTAACGAATTTTTTTTTTTAAGTTTCGAATTTATATTTAGTTTGTTGGCACTTTTATCAACTTTTACTTCCTGTTTTTTTCTTTCGATATTTTTAAACATTTAAACTGCCAAATTAATTATTCCGGCATAAATAATTAAGCAAACGCCTCCTCAATACCGAATATCTTTTAACAGCCCAATAATTAGAGGAGACCTGATGTTTTAAAACAAGGGACGCAAGAGAGAAACAAACAAGAAGGAAGTTGGCATTTGTTTACCGTTCAAGGTCTCCGATGGATAATAATAGCCAACACTCACGCATCGACCGCTCTATCATAAATTGATTTATTTAAAGCAAAAAAAAAAAA
>JASKGO010002263.1:0-10333 GCA_030556065.1 Holobus sp. GC000080
TGCCACAGAGGCGGCGGTCTCCAAAGTGTCCGAACGCTCGCGTCTCGCTCGTACTTTGTTGGCTTTGCGCGCCCGTCGCGTCGCCGCCTCCAGTTCGATTCGCACAAACTCTGCATTGGCGAATGGCCCGTTTCATGCCCTACTCGATGGCGGTTTCGGCGACCGAATCGAATAGTAGACGGCGGCGATAGGGGCCCGAGAACGTCGAATAGCTGGGACGTCGAGCGCGTCGTCGACGCATTCGGAGCGAAAATGTCGCGGTATTCGCTTAGCAGCGTAGCTTGAGCCACGCCCACAAGAACAGGTTCCGAACAGTATAAAAGCTGTACTGCTGGCGGCTGCCGGGCAGTCTTCATCCGACCTCGGCAAGATCAAGTCTCATGAAGCATTTTACTCGAAACCGAACTTTTCAGTTCGCAACAAGCCACACCGAATTGAACTTCTCAGTTCGCTCCGTTATCCAGTAACCTGAATTCTCGTTCCAAGCACCCTGAGATGACCAGAAGGAAGTCCAAGAAGCGTCAGGCAAAGCTGGCTCGGGCCACCCCCAGCACGGTTTCGCCCAAAAAGAAGCCGAACCAGTTGCGCAGCACCACCAACGTTGCGAGTGCAGTCGTCCGCTCATCAAGTACGTCCGATACCGAAGGAGCAAGTGTTACTTGCGGAAGTCCGTGCCAGAGGGAATACCGCTCCAGGTCCCGGAGCGCTGCTACCAGGAAGTCTCATCACCGTGAACACCGCTCCAGGTCCCAGAGCGCTGATGACAGGAAACCTCTTCACCGTGGACGCACCTCCAGGTCAGCAAGTGTTACTTGCGGAAGTCCACGCCAGAGGGAACACCGCTCCAGGTCCCGGAGTGCTGCTAGTAGTAAGCCTCATCAGAGGAAACACCACTCCAGGTCCCCAAGTATTACTTGCGGAAGTCCGCGCCAGAGGAAACACGTCCCCAAGTGTTACTTGCGAAAGTCCGCGCCAGAGGAAACACCGCTCCAGGTCCCCAAGTGTTACTTGCGAAAGTCCGCGCCAGAGGAAACACCGCTCCAGGTCCCCAAGTGTTACTTGCGAAAATCCGCGCCAGAGGAAACACCGCTCCAGGTGCCCAAGTGTTACTTGCGAAAGTCCGCGCCAGAGGAAACGTCGCTCCAGGTCCCATAGCGTTGCTAGTGGGAAGCCTTGTCACCATCAACATTCCTCCAAGTCTCCGACATCAATGGAAATGCTAGCAAAAATTTTCGACGCGGTTTTGTCCCTAAGAAAGCCACTTCTGGGAGAGGAGAAAAACACCCAGTGGCGCCCACACACTCAACTATCACCGCCTCAATTCGAGGGGCGGCCACACAAAAACCCAACCATTTTTTTCGAAAAGTTAGCCGACTACTTTCATCGAATGAATATTCCAGAGGCGTATCAAGTCCGAGAACTTCAAAATTATCTGACGGAGGTTGCAAAAAAGTGGTTTGAAGAGACATTCGCCGGATTGGTCGACGACGACTCCATTTCCGAAGTACAGGCCCAGTTTTCACGACGATTTAACGGAGATCGTACCCTAAACCGACTGCGTGCCGAATACTATGGTACCAACCAAGAACCAGACGAGCCCGCCGATAGATTTGCAAGATCAAAACAACTACTGGCGAAAAGATTGGCGTTGGACCAAAACGAATTTGAAATGATAAACCATATAATTGATATGTCCGAATCAAAAATCCAAGCGACATATCGGGTCCGACAGCCATCGAACTTTGCGGAACTAATACCAATTGCTACGGACCACATGGAAACAATTCGCTCGGACAAGTTACGGCCAGATGAAAAGAAAGTAATTCCAGCTGCTCAACAACAACGCAGCAATGAATTGCCAAAATGCCGTCATTGTTGGGACTATCATCTTCATTGAGATTGCCCGATCCTCGCCGAACAAACAAGGTCGGAAAACCCCAAAGGGCGCGCCGAACAGAACCGGGACCGGCGCACCGAATAAGTTCAATAAATCATAGAGACCCGGTACCAACCGTTAAAGTTGTTTTTCGTGGACAACAACTAATCGCCCTCATAGACACAGGAGTTGAAGCTACGTTAATAAATAGTCGGTTTCGCTCGCCCGAAGATCCTCCGCTTTCAACATCATACTCATTAGCGTCCGGAAAAGGCTTGATTAAAGGATCGTACCCCACTCACACTTCTCTCCAGGTGGGCAATATAGTGACGAAATCTGACGTCGCCTTCGTGGAGGATTTGAATTTCGACTGCATTTTGGGTCAACCGTGGTTCTACCATTGCCAAGCAGTACTGGATTTCCAAAGGGGATGTCTCCATTTCGGATGTCAGCAGCGGGACACCGTGTTCTGGACAACAAAACCTAAAGTAACAGATATAAAAATGCCAGAAATCGACGCTAAAGACGAGGATCGTCTACGCCCATTTCTACACCGATTTGCGGCCTTGTTCAGCTCAGAAAATGCTTCAATGAACCACACGCGAACCATATCGCACCCCATTAAGCTAATAAACAACGAACCCATCGCATTGAGACCATATCGGGTAAATGAGGCGAAAAAACTTGCCATTCAAGAGCAAGTAGCCGAGATGCTGGAACAGGGAATAATCGAGCCGTCAACATCCGATTATGCCAGTCCGGTATTAATGGTAAAAAAGAGAGATGAATCCTTCCGGTTCTGCGTTGACTACCGCAGGCTAAACGCGAAGACCATCAGCGAGCCTATCCCAATGCCAATCATTACGGAAACCTTGCAAGATATCGGAGACGCTTCTATTTACTCCACCCTGGATCTGAAGTCAGCATATTGGCAGGTCCCGATGAGCAAGGAATCTAGACGGTTTACAGCATTCACAACTCCCGACGGCGGGTCGTATCAATTTACCCGGATGCCGATTGGCCTAAAGAATGCCCAGGCAACATTTCAACGGCTAATGTCGCAACAAGTTCTCGTCGGGTTTATCAACAAATTTTCGATGGTCTATTTGGATGATGTGATCAAATATTGCCAAGGACGTGACATCCCCACAGCCGCAATGCATGGAGCAAATAAGGAAGGTCGCAGTTCCCCGAACGCGAAGAGAACTTCAACGCTATTTAGGATTGCTAAATTGGAATCGCGAATACATACCTGACTTCGCAGAACTGGCAGAACCGCTGAACCAACTTCTTTGCCTAAAGTCAACATTTAAGTGGTCGGTGGAAGCAGAAAAGGCTAGGCAAGCCATCAACACCAAATTGGAGCAACCGTTGCAGCTCCATCGTCCAGTTAAAGACCTTCCCTTTTGCTTACAAACAGACGCAAGTGGAGTTGGTATATCCGCCGTATTTTTCCAACTTCAGAAAAACGGGACCCGCCGAATTATATCCTACGGTAGCAAAAGTTTAAATCCGGCGCAACGCCGGTTCCACGTAAATGAACAAGAGTGCATGGCCATCGTATGGGCAGTCCAATGTTACCGACCATTCCTTGAGGGCAGGCACTTCACTATAGTGACCGATAGTACTGCGTTAACTTGGTTACACTCATTTAAGGATCAGAAAGCCAAACTGGTGAGATGGGCTTGGTTGTTACCAGAATTTGATTTCGATGTTCAACATTGCAAGGGGGCGGACAACCAACTCGCCGATGTGCTGTCACGAGATCCGGACCCACAAGTGATGGACCACGATGAGGACGGTGAGGATCGCCTTCTCCCTCCGAAGATCGCGGTTGTCATGTCTAGTGGGCCAAATGCAAGCCTTACAATGAGGTGATGACCTCACAAAAAGCATTATAAAGCGCCTCCAAAATCCGAATGAAGCAAACCCATTCAGCCGCGCTATGGAGGTGTGCCCTGATGGATTTCTGTGGCGGAAGGCAATTCGGAAACTTCCACGACGACTCTACGTTCTACCGGCGGGATACCAACCGAACATCCGAAAATTACACGACGAGATGGGTCACCCTGGACGAGACGAGACGGTAAGGGCCATACAACTTCGATACCACTGGCCTCGTTTACCAAAAATGGTTCGTGAATATGAGGCTTCCTGCACAATATGCGCTGCAGTAAAGACTGGAGCCCATCAAGCACCGGCAGGACTCCATCCCCGATCACCAACACCCCCATGGGAAATGGTTGCAGTCGACCCAATGGGACCTTATCCAAAAACATCCACCGGGAAACAGCACCTACTGAAAAGGATTATGGTTCGCAGTTTCAAGCCGAAGCATGGAAACGCTGGTATAAAAAATGGGATACTACTCCATATTACCTCCAATATACCACCCAAGGGCAAATCCGGTCGAGCGCCGTAACCAAGAAATCAAAAAAGGATTACGTACCTATCTTCACGATAGGCCTCACCAGGACTGGGCGAAGTATATTCCTAGAATCTTACGAAATTTACGGACGAGAGCAAACGCCGCGACCGGATTGTCACCAAGTAAAGCTCTTCTCGGCTACGAATTGGCACTTCCAGAGGACCATAGACAAAGACAGACCAATGTCGAGGAAAGATCACCTGAAGCGTATGAAATGCGAATTCGCCAAATCCAAGAAAACCTAGCCAGGTATACACAAGCCTACCAGGGCGACCAACATCCGAGTCTAGAAGTCGGAGATCAAGTGATGAGAAAGAATAACATTCAATCCAACGCTGATGCCAAGATCCATAAAGGATTTGCTGCTCAGTGGATTGGTCCGTACGTAATAAGGGACCTCATAAACGGAATAACAGCCATTGTTAACCGAAACAACGACACAGTGAGAGTCCACGTAGATGATTTGCGAAGAGCTCCTCCTCCCCCGGCACCACATGAGCGCCCCATGACTCCTCCAGGGGAAGAGCAAATAGAAGACGACATTAGCAACGCGACGTAAATAGCATCTTTAAGACGATATATATATTATATTTAAGTATACCTAATATATATTTTTTTTTATTATTTATTTTTGTTTATTTTTTGTTTGTTTTTGTAGTAAACAGTCCGAGCCCTTTTTCACGATGGGGGGATGTCGCGGTAGCCGCTTAGCAGCGTAGTTTGAGCTACGCCCACTAGCACAGGTCTCGAACAGTATAAAAGCTGGACTGCTGGCGGCTGCCGGGCAGTCTTCATCCGACCTCGGCAAGATCAAGTCTTATCAAGCGTTTTACTCGAAACCGAACTTTTCAGTTCGCAACAAGCCACACCGAATCAAACTTCTCAGTTCGCTCCGTTATATTGTAACCTGAATCGTTCTGATCACCCCGTTGTCCCCGCTACCTCAGTGGACGGCAACAAAAAGGCATCATTCCGTAAGCAGTCCGCTATCACGGACTTACACCTCGTTTTTCTCGATGCGACGAGAATCAAGCAAAGAGTAACAACGAGCACACGCATCAACTACTTTCGTTTGTTGTCCGTTCAATTGCCGCAACATTTATTTCATTCATCGTCAAATTCAATTTCATATTATTGCAAATTCTTCGTTATTGAAAACAAACACCGAGTTGTTGCACTACGGTGCTGTCACGATTTATTACAATTCGTATACTTACCTACAATTATAGTAGTAAACAGCCAGTCACTGCACAAGTGAACCGCCGCCTTCGAAGGGTCGACCTTGGTGGCGGTTTGCCTTCTCTCGGTTCTTATCAAGGCCATTTAAAGAACTAATGGCAGAAAACCCATCAAGTTCATCCCCGCCTTCCACAATTAAAAACTCAGCTTAATTAGGGACTTAATTGCATAAATAGCCAATCTCACGGAACAACTAGGCAAAAAAGACGAGATTATCAGTTACTTAGTTACTGAAGTAAAATCCTTAAAAGAGGCAACAAACAAAACAAAACAAAACAGTCAGACAGATGCCGCAAAGCAAAGCGAGATAACCGACATTCCAGATGACGACAATATGTCAACAAACTCCGTAGCATCAACATCGTCGCTAGCAAAACGGAAATTCACAAACAATCCATACAACGTTTTAACCACCGACGTCTAAGGACCAATGACACTGACTCAACCGAATATAAAGTCGAAAAAACACGACTTTTCAAAACCGCCGTCCAAACCCACTCAAAACCCGGCGTTGGAAAAACTTCAAGAGGCCGCCAAAAGGGCCCAAGAGGCCCGAAAAACTCACTTGCTTATTAGCACACCTACCACTAAAAACATGGTAACCAGAACTGACAGAACTCCGCCTATATTTGCCGACAAATCCTGCAACTACGGTACCATATTACAACTGTGCAAAAAACACAAATTCTGCCCGGAGTTCCGACTAACCGGCCCGGGACTTCGAATAAACACCGACACCATTGAGCAGTTCAAGACAGTCAGGGCCGAATTCGACATAGCTTAAATTGGCTACTACACCCATCGCGTCAGAACTGAAAAACCACTTCAAACAGTACTGAGGGGCATTCCCACTGGAGTTCCCCTAGACCTTATCAAAGACGACATTGCAGCCAAAGGTATCCCGATAAATGATATCAAAAGAATGGGCACCGATAAAAATCCGTTTCCAATGGTTCTCGTCAAAACAACCCGCACAGACGAAGGTAAGCAAATAAGAAAGCTTGATAGGGCTTACCACCTAACTGTTACCGTCGAACCAAAAGCAAGATCAAATAAACCGACACAATGTTTCAACTGCCAGAGATTTGGGCATGTTAGCTTCAATTGCAGTCTCGAAACAAAATGCTTATATTGCGCTGAAAAACACTTAAGTCGCAACTGCCCAAATAGAATAAACGGACCCTACTGTTGCCCAAACTGCCACGGCCCACACGCTGCAAATTCACTGCAATGTGAAATTAACCCGGCCCATGAAAGATCCGCCCATCCATCGGTCTCCAAAACAGTTTCGCCTGGTAATACGTACGCAAATGCAGCCGCAAAGACTAGGCCCCAAAACAACTGCACCGGCATAGAAAATCTTCAGGCCAGCATACAAAAAACAATCACCGTCAGCCTAACAGAAATAATCACAAGAATTGTGAAAGAGCAGCTGCTTTCTTTAACAAATGGCCATTAATTTACTTAACTACAATATTAATGGAGCACTCAGGCAAAAGGACGAGCTCAAAGATTTTCTATATCGCTACGAAATTGACATCTGCTGCCTCACAGAGACGCATACCAAAAATGAAAATCACATCCAAATAAGTAATTATAATACTTTCTTCTCAAACCGCTAGGGAAACCAAGGGGGTGGCACAGCAATTTTAGTACGCAAAAATATCAGCGCAGTCATGGATGCAGTAGACGTCGACATTGAAAACTCAACTGTATTAATAGACCTGGACAACGAAATAATACGCTGCAGTGCAATTTATCTTCCACCTAATAAAGCACTATAGACAAATCAGTTTTTAAATTTCACTCGCGACAACCTACCCACTATAATTTCCGGAGATTTCAACGCATTTCACCACAGCTGGGACTCTTGTTCGAACGCAAAAGGCAAGGCGCTTTTCGAATACTGCAGCACCAACAAGTTCAAAATACTCGCACCCACGGAGCCAACCAGACTTAATCCAAACGGACATAGCCATGTAATTGACTTGTCCATGTTGATAAATTTCCACAAGCGTGCAGTATCTACCACTATCTACGAACTTGACTCAGACCACTATCCTGTACTCACTAAAATTGCATATCCTCCTGCGGCTCAAAAAAGGGACATCCAAGTGACCAGGACAAAGTGACCAATTTTCACGACGCAATTGCCTCCACTCGGGCCTTCACCGCTTTCAAGCACGGCACAAATAGACGCCGAAATCGAAAACGTGAATAAAAATATACAGCACGCTATCGAGAACTGTTCCTCTACATTCACTTAAAAATTTAATAGGCTCATCCTTCCCCCAAACATCCGCAAACACCTAGAGGAAAAATATCAAGCCCGAAGAAAATGGAAAAGGAGCAACAGAACAGAAGATAAAGAACGGTATCAGTTATTAAAAAATGAATGTACGCGGCTAATCCAACAACACAAAAACGAGAAATGGAACACTTTCATCGAGAACACCCTAACAGAAGACAATCAAGGGATTTGGAAACTCCTGAAAAAAACTTAAAAAACACCCGAAAGAACTTCCACTGCGTGTAAACAATAAATGGATTTTTAAGGATTCAGAGAAAGCCGAACACCTCGCTCTTCATTTACGTGGGCAATTCACTAACAGCAGAGTGCCAGGTTTCACCACCATTTTGAGTCATATAACCATCCCTCAATCAAGCACCGTAAACGAAGTTTCCCTAGAAGAACTCGATGAACTACTAATCAAGATGAACACAAGAAAAGCCAGCGGCCCTGACCGTATTCCTGCTCTGGCCCTTAAACTCTTATCACTGGAATACAAAAACATTATAGTGCAAATATTCAACGCCTGTTATAGACTAGATTATTTCCCGAAATGCGGGAAAGAGGCCTTTATTATCACTATCCCAAAAAGTAGCAAAGATCCCAGCAAACCTGAAAATTTATGACCCATTAGCCTGCTTTGCAACTTGGGCAAACTTTTTGAAAACACCATCAAAGACAGGTTGATAGCACATATAGATAAACATAATATCCTCCCTTTCCAACAATTCGGCTTTCAAAGCAAAATCTGTGCGGTAATGCAGGCATGTCGGCTCCAACAAAGCATCAAAATCATCAAAGCAGGTTATCTGGCACCCACGGCATCATTTCTCGACATAGAAAAAGCCTTCGACAAGACTTCAGTCATCTACTAATAAAAATAATATCGTCCTTCTTGCAAGAGAGGAAATTCAAGGTAAAAATCAAAGACTCTCTTTCTCCAACTCAAACAGCTTCCGACGGAGTTCCGCAAGGATCGGTGCTCTCTCCCATTTTATTTTATTTAGTAGTCGCCGACCCTCCGCAACTGCAAAGAGGAGAAATCTTCCAATTCGCTGACGACACCGCGATACTGTCTTGGGCCAGTGGTACAAATCCCTCCTTAAAAGTCCTTCAAGAAAACTAAAACTTGGTCTGTAAATGGCTCGAAGGCAAAAATTTCCTCATAAATTGCAATAAAACTCAAGTACTGAATGCATACAGAAAACCCTCACCGACTGAAAAATTAAAAATCAAGGACACGGAAGTTAAAGTGCAAAACACCGCTTGTTACCTGGGCATACACTTCCAAAGACAGTTACAAAATGGATACCAGTGGAAAAAGCACTGCCTAAACAGAAACAACATTGCAAAACAATCCCTACGCAAGCTTTTTCCTCTCTTACGGCGGAACAGTCCCATCGACTCAGCGAACAAATTAAAACTAGTTAAAGGAATAATAAAAACCCAACTCCTTTACGGATGCGAATTATGGGCACATGAACCAGGTACAGCTATAGAAAAATTGGAAATAACATTCCGAAAAGGGCTAAGGCTGGCAATCAATGCAGAGCCATTCCTAAAAAATGCTGACTTTTACAACAATACCGACTCGCATCCACTAATGGAATACGCAATTTCTCAGAGGGACAACATGATTTCCAGTGTCGAAAACCTTCAAGACAAGCCGGGCTTCACCGAATTCCTGGAATACCTTCAGCTGGACACCTAAGTTTTCGTCACTTATTTCGTGTCATTGTGTGAGTGTTTGTGTTATGTTGTCTTTTCATTTGTTCCTAATAATCATAACTAGGTAAAATCTTTATATAGTTATTTACTCTCCATTCATTGTACATAACCTTTGTTTGAAATACAATAAAAAATGCAAGTAAAAAAAAAAGCGACGAGAATAAGCAAAGAGTAACAACGAGCACACGCATCAACTGCTTTCGTTTGTTGTCAGATTATTGCTTGCTATTAATTGAAATTATTATTTAATAGTAATAATTAATTGTACGTAAATCGTCGATATGTCGGAAACGGTAACGGGAAGCGCATCGTCGCCAGCGGCAAACGTGAGCGAAGCTGCATCAACTGCGACCGCAACGCCGGTTAGGAAGAGCGGAGGGGGCGGCGCTGCATCGAAACATTCATCGGGGGCGGCCAAGAGCAGCTCGGCAAAGTCGTCGAAATCGAACCCTAGCCGACCGCCAACCTCCGAGATGGTCTGCAACGCCATCAAGTCGTTGAAGGAGAGAGGCGGCTTGTCGCTGCAAGCGATCAAGAAGTACATCGCCGCAAATTACAAGGTGGACGCAGAAAAGGTGTCGCCGTTCATCAGAAAATACCAGAAGAGCGCCGTCGCCGCCGGGACGTTGCTTCAATCGAATGGTACGTGCGCCGCCGGCTCGTTCAAGCTGGCCGTTGCTCAATCGGGCGGCGGCGGTGGCTCCGCCGGCGGCGATGCTGCCGCCAAGGCGAAGAAGAAGAAGGCTGCGGCCGCAGCTGCGGGGGCCAAGAA
>JASKGO010002265.1:0-14030 GCA_030556065.1 Holobus sp. GC000080
GAGAGCGGGAGGGCATCGATATATTGAGAACTATAAAAGCGAACTTAATTTTTTATTTTCCATTCCTAATTTGAGCAAATGCTTCATTCTCGGAAAATATTTTAGACTTTACGATATTTCAAAAAGTAACTGCGATAGAAAATTTTTTTTGAATAAAATTGTCTTTATTTTTATTAAGGAATCAAAATATGAATTAAAAATTGGGGTATTCCATTTAAAAAAATGAAGTAAGTAGCAACTTCCGGTATAACCGGAAATATCATAAAGTCTAAAATATTTTCCGAGAATGAAGCATTTGCTCAAATTAGGAATGGAAAATAAAAAATTAAGTTCGCTTTTATAGTTCTCCATATATCGATGCCCTCCCGCTCTCGTGAAACACCCTGTATAGCATCCCCTTTTAGAAACCTTTCATTACCACGCGATTCATCAAATTAATTACGCACACACAAGCAAAGGCAGGGATTCAATCGTTAAGAGAGATATCTTGCCCGACAAAAACACTCGTTCCTTCTATTTTCCGTTTTTATTCACCAAAGGATTATTTTTAATCCGCACGTGAAAATATCCCGGAAGGAAAAATAAGAAGAGTGCATTCTCACGAACAGGAAAAAAACATTTCTTTATAAAAATACCAAAAATAAAAACAAAATAATGAATCAAATAAAGAAGCATTAAAGAATTGAATGTAGGATTACGGTATTAGTGCAACTACAATTTTGAAATGGAAAACAAGAGCAAATATGGCAGCAATCTCGTGGAAAATTGAATTTTCAAAGCTAGCGAAAAATATGAAAGGCATCAAATTGTAAAAGTGTATAGTATTACCTAAAATTTGCAAGGAAATAAAAAAAATTGTGCATGTGATAAAGTTTCGATGAAGTAAAGTTATTGGATTTCAGTCCTGTTTATTCCTATTTACGATATATTTATGGCAAGAAATATTTGAATATTTCGTAGAGAAAAAAAAATTTATATTTCATATTGTTCGCAGAGCAAATAAACAATAGCAAATATATACCTTAACAAAGGATATTTCTAGCTACAGCAAAAAATAAAATTATTATTACTTAACAAAAAAGTGTCACAAAAAAATGACGATAATTAATAATAGGGCAATAATCAAGGATCATTAATTGAATGAATGGGTCTGCGTTTTTCTCCGCGTAATAATCTCAGCGTTTTCTTTTTTTATTCTTTCTCGCCTCAGTGTAAAGAAAAGAATCGTTAATCAAGATAGCAACACTTTCATAGTGTGAGAGGCTATAATACGTTTACGAAAGAAGGAAATTTATATAAAAGTCGAACGTAGAATCGTTATTAATGTCTGGAAATCCATCAATCCGGCATAGATATAAAACCCTCTTTTTCCAGCTCAGCAGAAAAAAAAAGCCGACCAAGTTTTAGAACATAATAATGCTGCTGGCACTCACATAAAGTATTTACCGGCTTCAGAGCTGGAACTAAATTTAACTGCACCCACCTGGAACAAACGGAGCAATAAATAAATTGCTTTTTTTTAATTTAAATATGTTAGAAAGTGCCAATTTCAAGAACTTCTAGCTAGATTCATAGAAACATTTAAACCCAATCCAAGCAACCTAGCACTGAATTAAAAATAATAATTTTTAATTTAATTTAATCATTTAAACAATTAAAGAAAAGTTAATTAACCAGTTTTACAGGTAATGATGAAAAATTTTAATCAAAACCAATAAATCGGAAATATTGTCTTAAAAAACAATAGCTTTTTTTAATGAGGTTGTTAACCATTTAAAAAAAACACTGTTGTCAATCAGAATATTTTTATGCGATAAAATTTTGAAAAAAAAGCAGATTAATAATTTTTTTGCACAATCGAGGTATATACTTAATATTATAAATAAAGTTTTTATTTTATTTCTAAAGTATATTTTAATATATATAAAAGAAAGGAAACAAATTTTGCAAACCATCAACGATAAAAACATTTTCTCATTTTCTTAATCCACTTCGAAATTTATTTTAAATAAAGGCAAATAGAGCCGATGAAAAAGCAACAAAATCACTTACAGTTATTATTATTAAGTCCTGAAATCTTCTTTTGACTCAAGAACGACTTGTTTTTACAGCCGAACTTTTCAAATCCCTCTTTAAGCTCTTTATAATTGAATAAACCGAAAGGGAAACAGTCGAATTTGAGAGTCGCAGTTAAAATAAACGACAAAAAGAACAGAAAAACGGACGCCTATACTTGATTCGATTTGCAAATATATTCACTATACTATGTGAGATGTTCGTTTGTGTCGAAGCGGGGAATGGAAAACGAAGCGTGTTTTTAATTTCCGAAAAGTTTGCCCCATAAGTCATTCGAGTCCTAAATTATTAATTTATGGAAGAAAAGTGGCCGGGCGGATTGCAAGGGAAAGAGCGCACGAGAAGCAAGCAGAGAAAAAAATATTCGGTTTTATTGCGAAAACTTTTACCGCCACTTCCTATTAGTAGTTAGTTACGAAATGCGAATGGAAAAATATATCTAGCGGAAAGTTGACTTTTAGCTTACTTTTGGGTTAATTAAAAAGTTTCCTAATATGTTTTACTATCATCTGATTAATCTCCCAAAAGAGTACGCGCATTTGCATTCGTCTAATTTGTTTTTAATCAAAGGCTTTTTCTAATGAAAATCTGTGAGTGGCTTTATTAGTTTTCAATCTTTTTAATTTAAACGAAATAAAAAAAAAATGGGAAAAAGTTGGTTTACTGCTTTACTGTTGAGTGTAGCTAAATATGACAAAATGATAAATTAATCGTTATTTGCAGCTTAATATACAGGGTGGCCGATTTTGAGTTGCAATTCATAGCAATCTTTGTTAATAATACCGATTAAAAGATTATTTTTAAATGCAAAGTTGGGCAAAAATAGATAGTTAATATACTCTCTTTACAAAAGTCGAATATATGTTCTGATTCCCGAGTTATCCAAAAAATAAACTGAAAATAAAAATTTGAGAATGTCTATTGGAAACAATTATCACTATTTTTCCTATCTAAAAAAGCCTTTTTAAACAAATTTAAAAAAAGTGACCAATTCTTATTTTTTCTGGAATAATTATGAAACCAGGAGATATAAATTTAGTTTTTGGTGAGCATGCATTTCTGCAAAACTTTATTCATTTTACAGAATCTCAATCTACAGTTTTAACGAAGATAGCTATTCAATTCAACTCGAAATGGGATACCCTGCCTAAATTTCAATACTACCTAAAAACTTCATTCATATATGATGAATCATCAAAATTTGCAATAAAAAAAATCAGCACGTAAATCCTATAAGAAAATTTTGAAGGAAAAAAAAAACGCAAAGTAACGTTAAAAATTCTCATTTTAATCATTCAGGTCACCCAGACTGAAAGTTTGTTCTGTCATACGTAGTAAAAATAAAAAGCTATACCTCCATTACCTTAATTTTTACAAATAAGCTTAGCTTATTAGATTTGTAATTTAGATATGAATAAAGAATTATTTCAATTACAATTTCCACATATGTTTAACATCAGAGATTCTAAATGACCGAATAAGAAATTTACTAGAAAGAAAATTAATAGTAAGGACAAAGAGCTACACCTTGAGAGGATTGGTCACACGCTCAATGTGGAACAACCCTTAGTAGATTGCGTTTAATTCGCGTAATTCCATAAGGACTCTAATGGAATCCATATAAGTGTCAGGTGCGTGGCATCTGGTCTCCTTGGCCCCCATACATTAAAATAACCTTCGCTAGCTTAAAGCCTGAAAACGTAGCTAGCGAAGTTCGCCGAATTGAACTTTAAGAAATGAATTATGCGGAGCGTAGGTGGCAATCGCCAAAGCGAAATTTAATAATCATTAACCTAGCAGCATCAATTATGCTGCGCGCCCATTACTTTCGCTGTTATTGCTTTTCGGCATTTCGCAGATAACATGTGTAACCGCGGAAACCCCCTCGAATTGTGACAAGGGAATAAATCTTGGATGTTGCGGCCACCCTTTTCGGTGTCGCATTTACTTTGTAATGCGCACTCCTTAATGTTCGTTCGTTCGTTCGTTCGTTACGTTCATTCCTCTGCTGCCAAATTTACTTGGAGGGTACGTAGCGAAGCTAATCATTGACCGACCGTAATTAAACATCGTTCTTCTTCCTTCCCGCCGCCACCAACGTTGTTTTCTAATAACTGTCATTAATTTCATTAACATTGGGGGCTTTATTTGCTTCTCATGCTGTGGTTGCTGATGCTACTTAAAAAAGATTTATTGATTGTAAAATTTATTTGATCCGATAAACAGCTCTTCTAATGTTGAAACTGGATTTATATTGTTTTCAAATACATCTCATTTTCTTTTTCATCGATTTTCACATCTTGGATAATACTCCAATTTTCGCTCTTATTTTATAAATAACTGCTCGT
The DNA here is from genome assembly GCA_030556065.1 of Holobus sp. GC000080. Lineage (NCBI taxonomy): Eukaryota > Metazoa > Arthropoda > Insecta > Coleoptera > Staphylinidae > Holobus > Holobus sp. GC000080. The sequence goes on from JASKGO010002265.1 coordinate 4,425, forward strand.
ATTACAAGAAATAAGAACATCCCCTTACATTGGTATCAACAGATCAAATATAACAAAAGAGATTAGTTTAACATAAGATATGAAATATGTACTCTTAATGCTGCAAAAATGATAACGTTAGCATCATCAATTTTGTAAAATTGTTCCCTTGGTAATTACACCCTCATGGATTTTTTTCGAACTCATTAAGGATGTTGTTTTTAAGCTACCGAGGGCATTAAGATAGATAAAAAAGAAAAGGAATCAAGCAGGTGGCTCATACCCTATTGCACTTTCCGACAACCTTAAATAGTACTCTTTAACGAGCAAAAAGAAGAAGCGGCGAGAGGAAAAGAGGAAAGAGATATTCGGAAGGAACGATACAAAAAGATACATTTGCAGTAAGATTCGATGATTTAAACTAAGAGCCCTTTTGGACATTCTCCAATGGCTGGCCAGAGTCAGAGCTGCTGTTCGCAGAGCTGACTAATAGCATTCGATCGGGGATGTGTTTTTCCTAAATCGAAATAAAGAAAAGGGACAAGTCCGTAATGATCGTCAAGTTAGAGGATTCCTAACGATGATAAGTTGCACGAAATGGTGCGGTACCGAGTACGTGAGCTAATGCCACACATAAATAATCATTCCGCCGAGGAATTTCCGCTAACGAGAAAATTAAATTTATTTCATCGGTAATGACATTATTTTAAATTATTATTCCGTTTCATAGGTTTCGCCGGTTCTTCTCTGAAATTAATGTCGCTTTTTATGTAACTGATGATTAAAAGAGATTTTTTTCTTTTTCAATATATTAATTTCTAAATGAAAAATGATCAATTTAAACTAAGTGTATTAGTAGGAATTTCCGGCATTATCGGAATTAGTACGTTTTATAATATTTTCCCAAAAAATAAATCTTAGAATGATGGAACGGAAATCAACTATTTTTCTTTTTGTTTATCTATCTCTATAAATCACCCGGAATGGTATTTCAATAAAATTATAATAAATAAATTTAAATATATCGTTTCTACTCACTATTACTTTGATGAATCAGCAAATTAACTTTCGCTTACCTGAAACAAAGATTTTAATACTAATTAAAATATAAGAACACATTAAATGAAATAAAAGCTTAAATAGTAATTCAGAAGATTGCTCAATTTTAACCGCTTAAAAAATAAATTAAGCACGAAATAATATTCACTGGACTTTCCAAAATAAATTCCTGTGACTGTGAAATGATTTCTGCATTGCTCTCACTTAAAAAAAATCAATTAAGAAACCAGGAACGCAATCCGGAAAAACGAAAATTTATGCTTATTATTAAACAACATGCTTTGTATGGTAACATCACAATTTGACATTGAGTAATTAGCCATAACATAAACATCCTGTATTTTAACAGAAAAAGCAAAATAACGCTTGAGCCTAAATTCACAAAACGGGATAATTTTTTACAGGAGCAGCTAACGATTTAAAATTAACGAAGGTTTAAGCCCGGCTTCGGTTTTGATAAAAATTAGCGTGCCACTAAAAAAAATCTGATAAAAAGTTTAATCCTTAGTCGGATTTTCATGGGGTGTGACGTGAAACGCAGCGATAAGTTAGACGCACACGCAGGACTGGCGAAAAAAAAAAGAGAGCGGGCGTCGGGTGCAAGCGGGAAGCGTGCGGATTTATTCGCACAGGGACTCATTATTATATCGTCAAAGAGCAAATCTGTATTCTTTTTCCGTCCCGTTCCGAACGTCATTTTAAAAATCAGCTATAATTCGTTTCGCAACATTTCTCTTGCTTTAGATTCCGGTTCTTATCGCAATTCGCACACTACGCTTTTTATTTCTTATACAAATTTTTCCACCTCGTTTTTTGGACATACTATTGGAAGTTGTACTAAACTTAGAGGATTTTATGTACAAGGTAATTCATGCTTTGCAAAGGAAAAACTAAGAAAAGAAAAATAGATTTAATATATTTTTGGTTTAAGATTAAAGTGTTGCGTTGATTTTGGTCACACCAGAAGTAATTAATATTTTAATTTAATTAAAATTAATTAAAATAGAAATTATATCTATTTTGAAAAGTTAATTATTACATTGAGAACTACTTTTTGTAGTAATCTATTTAAATAAAAAAGTTAGTAATTACTTCCGGCATAACCGGAACCAATAAAAAATATTTTTCCTCAAAGTATGAACTCTATCTAAGTTTGCCTTCTTTTCATATATCGATGTCTTTCCATTTACGTGAAAACCCCAGTATTGGCGCTGAAGAATTCTCGAACCAGCGTAGATTTATCATCAGCCGGACCAAATGAAATTATGGAAAACTTTTAATTGGCTTAATTATCAATTAGTGCAGTGTCGGCGAAGACGGCGCCTAAATACCAAACCGAAACTTTAATTGCCAGCAGTGGAAGAAGTTCGCAAACACGAACTACTAGCAGAAGTTTATCATTTTATCATAATTATTTTTACGCGGTACTCCCAGCACTGAGGGTTGCTGCTTCAGTTTGCAGTCGTGGAAACTGGAAATATTTAGCAAATTATTTTTCAGTTTGTGTTCAGTTGATATAAAGCGTAGCCCTTGTATAACCTTTTAACTTAAAAGCTTTTAATGTATTTTAATTAAGAATGAGGACAGTAATGAAAAATTACTTAAGAAAGCTGATATCATTCTTAGTATGAATAGTTATGAACACTTTTTATGTCATGCTTTCTTTGATTAAATGTAGGCAAAATCTGTTTTTACATTTTTAGCTTGTAATGTAAATGAAATAGATCTCCGTTTAAACCCAAGCTTAGATTTTGTGAAATTTTTTATCCAGTAAAAATCAAATTTAGAGAATTTCAAAGAAATTCTGACGAAGATCATATTTTTGAACCTGTTTCATAAAAATAAAAAACATTTTTCAAAAATTTATAAAAATATTGGTGCTTAATACAGTTCTTCTAAATTATAATTTCACCTTAAAACTTTTAAGTTTCCTGTAAAATGGAAAAATCCCTCACTGAAATCAAATCATAAGCAGCACAAAAATTAAAAAATAAAATAGAACAAAAAAAAATTACCTTTTTGAGCTAAAACGACAAAAGAAAGGATGAAATTATGAGTTCCGCAATGCATCACTCAACAGATGAAAGTAACTTTGTATGTGCTTAGTTAAGTTTATGCGTTGAGAGATATAAATGGGGATGGGCTTGGAGGGTAATAAAATTCCGATCGCAGTGTCACGGCTTTCAAGTCATATTACATTTTTATCTGGGGGCAGCCAGCGACGCGTACGTGACCGCCGCCATTGCCGACACTTAGATGCGAAATGCGTGCCGAAACGGTTCGAGATCATCGCTGGACGTGCATGCATCTTGATTCATCTTCGCAGCTTGCCCTTTTCTCATCCAGCAGTCGGCTATATTCTCTCCGGCGGCTTTTCACCCCCCAACAAAAAAATATGTACGAAAGTTTTAGTAGGTACGTGCCAATGGACCGATTTTCCCTTGCTCTGTGAATTTCCACATAAGTCTACTACTGTCCAAAGCACTTTTTCCTTTTTTTGTTGTCTTCTTCTACGAAAAATGCATAAATCGGATTTGAGAAAAAAGAAAAAAGGTTAAAATGGGAAGTATAGCAGTGGTTCTAAATATGTGGGCACTAATTGGCTAATTGCTTGATGAGGGTCAAGCTAAATGCTTTGCTTATCTTTTGACCCCTACGAGATAGATCTTTTTGTGCTGTGACTAATGCTGGTATTTAATTTTTGAAAAAGTGCTAAATTGATAATTACTATAATAAATGCGAAAAAGTTAAAATCAACGTCTTTGTTAAATTGTAAAATGTAAACTTCTTTTATAATATAATTATGTATAATGTAAGAAATCGATGTGAAGGCGCCGGAAAGATATTTTTTGTTAGTTTTATTTGTTCAGCTGGTTAGATTTTTATTTATTCACCACCAGAAAATATAGTAAATAGTTAACAATTGGAAACAAAAATAAAATAAAATCCCAAGCAAGATGGATTTTGTAATAATTTAAAGAATTTGTAAATTTAAACTTATTAAACATTTGAAACCATTAAAAAATCACAAGCAAACAAAAGTTGAAAGCGTGAAATCATCATTCGGAAAAAAATCCAATTACACGTCTCATTTATTATTGCGCTTATTGTGTAATGCTGTCAACTTGCTGATGGTCATATTAACTTTTTCCCGCACACTTTTGCGCCAACACACACAAAAAAAATCAAAACGAAACAGAAAAAAAAAGAACACAAGAGCCGAGAAGCACATTTTACATTTTTATAGGAAAAGCCTGTTTTTGCTCCACCGCTCCGCTCAAGTCGAATTTATATTTTATAGAGGTTTTTTAGTACACTTGACGCGTCTGGCGTGTATATTTTATTTTCGACGTTTTACCAGAATAGCGCAAGATTGACAGGCATATCTTACATTTTCTGCATGCGAACCGAAAAAGATTAATGATTTGCATCTTTTATCGACATTATACTTTTTCCCATTATTTCCTTTATTCCATCCGAATCCGTCAAATTGCGGAATGGTTCCATTAAACCGTAGCATGCATTCGAATAAAAAGTATATGCCGTTAGTAATTCCGTTGTGATTATCGGAAATTATATTGTCCGAAAAATATAAATCAAGAAATGGGGGCAATTTTTATGGCGAACTTCGCGTTTTTTATAGCATGCGCACGGATTTATTGATAGTTTTTAATTGGATTGGCGTCACATGTACAGCAGCTCTTGGTGAGTTTTATTCCGAGGGAATGGCTTGCAATAGATTTTTTTAGAGCACGTTGGATTTTAATTTGCAAGGGAAAAACAAGCGAAGGAGGAAGACGTAAAGGGTAAGTATTGGCAATTTTTCCCGTTAATCTCTAAATGAAGCAAATGAAATTTTATGGTCGCTGCTTTAAGACTGCCTTTATTATGCTGCATTTCTGCTCGTAAAACAATAAATAAACTGGATGAATTTAAGACTCAAATCTTGCACGGCGTATTTGGAAAAATAACCATAAAAATTATTTTATTGTAATGATTTTTTATCTCGTAAAAAATATTAATTAAAAAACATTCAAGCTCGTTTACAACGTATGATATATTTTATTCGGATGGAACATTAGTGGAGAAAAGTAAGATTATGACCAAATTATTCAATATAATTTAGTTTTTTATTCACCGGCTTTTACATATTGATGAAGACTATAATTTAAAATTATTTCAAGATATAGGGAGTGTTAGATAAAAAATGTTATTATACAAAGTTATTTTTTTAATAGTATCCATCTGTTTAAACCGGTGAAGAAAAAAATAAATTACATTGAATAGTTTAGGCAAAATCTCACTTGCCTCTACTAGCGGACCACCCTGTATTTTTAGAAGATAAAACAGTTGTTAATTAGTGTAATTATCTACAATTTAAAAATTGCGCTTCATTTTCCAGACAGGAAAGACATAAGAAAATATTTAAAACAATAACTACCTAAAATCAAGCAAATACCACAGCAAACTTAAATAACAAGAATTAAATTCTTAAAATATTTGCAAACCGACAAAAGGAATAAAAACCATTTATTATATCACTGTAACATAAACAGTAAAACCAATAAAATAGAAATTGAAGGCATAAAGGTCCCCAAGTGAAAACCAGCACAATGTGTGCGTTTAAGTTGCTTTCAAAGATAAGTGCCAAATGAAGTTAGTAAAAGCAATGTAAACATTCGGAAAAGGGTAAACATTGACAATTTTGAAATTTCCGAGATGCAGTCCAGAATAAATGACGTCGATGTGAAAGGTTTTATTGAGTTATATTGCGTCGAAAGCATCGAGAAAGTAATGCCACACATTCGCCCAACTCTCATTCTCCTTTTTGTCGTTGCAATTTCCACCTCGACCAGAGCTTTTCTTTACACCTTTACTTCCGGTTTATATAATACCATAAAGTACACGATGCACCTTTACAAATAGCCGTGTCTTTCTCCTCCTTCTCTCTCGAGTCTTCCTATTTATTTTATGCTTGTTTGCCACTCTTGTTATAAGTAGCACGTTCCATTTTCCGCACTAAATTATTATTTCTTGTAGAAAATAAACGAGAGGAATTAATGAAGCTTTTTTTTTTCGGTAGCTACTTCAGCTAGTGGAAATTTAATATCGGCAGCCTTTTATTGCCAAGGACCGAATCGGCTCAGATCATAATAATAATAATAGAAAATCCACTTTACATATTCTGGGGAAATCCACCCATCGATCATTATTATTACTTACAACGTGCCCTTTCTGCTCTGCTCTTTCGCTCAGCTCTTATCTTCTTATATCCTCTTTATGGATTACTATTATATATAGTGCTGGTCTTCTTATCATTGGCCATAAAAAACGTTGCTTTACCAGAGGGCAGACCAGCGTACATGCGGATGCATTCAATGAGTCATCAAAAGAAAATGAAGTCGAGTGTTCATAGTTTGAAAAATATACATGATATTGCAAATTTGTGAAGATGTAAGAAAAACTGACTATTTCTCAACGAAAAATATAAAATTAAAAAAGAAAACAAAAAACTTATTATTTAAAGCAGACATAGAGTTATATCAATTGGATATGATAAGTAGGAGCAACTTTGACGAATTTTACTCTAATTTTTAAAACATTAGAAATAATTTCAAGATTTTTTAATAACTCTTAGAGATTCAATAAATTCTCGATAACTTTGATAAAAATATCATGATTACTTAAAAAAAAAAGAGGATGCTACTGAGATTTCTGTACTTCCACAGTACGGTTACTCATTGAAGACTTTTTAAATTTAATAACATTAAGTCATTGCTGAAAAAGAAAAAACCTTTCAAATTTTGCTTGAAAACAGAAACATATTAAATTTACCGACGCTCAATAAACTTTCCGTTAATTTAATGAAGCTCAATAATGCGTTCAATTTTGAGGAACACACTGCCACAGCAAACGAACCTAATTAATATTACGGTTCCTGTGTATACGCAAATTATAGGTATAAAATCTTTTGTGTGTAATTTCTGGCAAGACATAATTCTTGCGACCGCCGTAATTGGTTTTGGAAACCGAGTTTCGGTGCTCGGCCGATTCTTTAAACATCCCTTGTTACAGAGTTTTACTAATTAAGCTTCCAAGATGTTCCGGCGCTGCTTTTCGCTTTGATTTATTTCATTTAAAACTCTATGCATAATAATTTTAACGGTACATTCATTATAACGTATTATTATCCGGATCGCTTTGTTTTTCCCTAATCTATTCACTGCAATTGTAATCTTCGTACACTGAAACATTACATTAATTCAAGCTTATGATTTACGTATTAAATATAATACTAGCAATTAAAAGGCTTTGAAAATGTCAATGAAAATAATTACGTTTTAATGAGCTTTATATTTATTTTTATTTTAACTTATTCAAAGTGAGATTTTTTTTTAAATTTCAGTAGCTTAAGAAACAAAATTTATTTATGCAGTTATGTAGTCTTTATAAATTAAGAAATAGTGCTTTTGGCATAGCACAAACAAATTATTATTATTAATTGGGGATTTGTTTCATTAGTTGGCTTTAACTGAAAAGGTGCAAACAGATACCGTGATTTGATCAAAAGCTTGTCCGATAGAGACAGAGGTATTTATACATTTTAGCCAAAAGCACTCCGCACTGAAGGTTCGCTTTTCGAGGAGAACAATGCCGAGCTTGTAAAACAATGTCAGAGTAGAGAAGTAGCCATGTTGCTGTAGTGGTAGTGGCACGATGTAGTTGTTGTTCTGTTTGTTTGGGCCAAACATAACAACCATAATAACAATGCCAGATAAAGGCTTAAGGCAGACAGATAGATGGATAGCGTGGAAAGCCACTTTTCATGCTTACTGCTTTACCTTCTTAGTCTTCTTAGCCATCAGCGTAAACAATAAGAATTTTATAGGGCATGTAATTATCTTACGTAGTTACTACGAGTACCAACAATAATTTTATTTTCCTTTATGTACTTATTTTCAAAACAGTTCCTAGAAAGTTTTCCTGCTGTTTAAGTCGCCAGTTAATAAACGAGATTAATAGATTCAATTAAAAATTTAGAATTGAAGAATTACCCGGCGCATTCACATCATACTTCAGAGTCTTCAGACATTTCTGATTTTTTTTTCTATTTGATGTAATACACATTTTGGTGTCTGGAATATTAGATAAGTTTTGAATGGTTTTTATTCAGTGATATCGAAAGTGCCACTTGTTTTTCGGTATCTGTCCTTATTTCGTGATAGAAGAAGAAAATAATTATCAGAAATTATCAATTTATTTTCACTTAACTAGTCAAGAAAAGTTCTTTTAAGTCTTTTACCCAACTGAATTATTAGATACTATTCGAAAATAATGTTTCCTTTAATATTTCCATTTTTTAAATTAATTAATTAACATTCCTACCGTAAAGTAATAAAAAACCGGCGCCTCCACATCAAACTTTATACTTTACTATATGCGCATTTTTGGTAATTTTATAATTAATATTGAAACTCTCTAAAATTATTCGAGGAATTTGAAATACAAATTTCCCATGATTATCCGCTAGCAGATTTTTAATGAAATTTTTTGCTTCCTCTGAGCAAAAAATCGTAAAGGACGGCGCAAAAAAACAAATTGTACAAGCGGTGCTGTAAGTATGAAAGTGTAGAGATTGAAATAAGGGGTAGGTTTTCGGTAATAAATTGGGTATAAGTGGCTTGTACTCGTAGAACAGGAGCTATTTAGTCAGCTCAAACACGGCACTGCCCTTTTCCTGTCTCGTTTGCTTATAAAACGGCGTCTGGGGAACGGCGCTCGCACCGGAAAATCCTTATTTCAGGATCAACAAATAAGCCGCTAAAAGCAAGGGAAATGATTCCCTTGTAAATTTCTTCATTCGTTCATTGAAAAACGAGCGAAAGAGAGGAGAGATAGATGGAAATGGGTACGGGGAACAGAAGAGAAACAATCGGGTATCCGGTTCACGTATCCACCACTCACCTACTTCTTCTTTTTTTCATTCCAACAACCAACAACCGACAAAGAGGCGGCAAAGGAACAGCAGAGAAGCATCTTCGCAGCCGGGGATCCACATAAAGTGTGTGCTCTCCGCTCCGGGACCGGCCATCTTTAACTGTCAACCGGAAATAAATTCGCAAGCGACGCGTCGACCGTCGGAAATAACTACTAAAACATCTATACTCCATTACTCTTGTTCGCCTCTCGTCAAGTGAAGAGGAACCTTTACTGTAAGTGAGTGTGTGTGTGTGTGTGTGCGTTCCGCTGCGCTATGTTATTTGTGTAAAAGCGTCCTTCTACCTCATAAAACTACAAGCAGAATTTTATATTTCCCCCGAGGAGCGGCGAGAAAAGCGTTGGGAAATCCACTAGTTACTTAAAGGACGCAAACGAAAGCAAACGATTTTCGCAATATTAACTCTTCTTCCACGGGAGGAAATAAATCAATTCAAACATAGCATTAAATGCTGAAGATAATCTGCACAAGGCACGGCTGAACAAAGCACACAGGTATACGTGACTGATCCTTTATTTTTGCTTACGTTTCGATGTTTATCAACATCTTCATCAGAGCTATAACATTAC
>JASKGO010002266.1:0-16452 GCA_030556065.1 Holobus sp. GC000080
TCTGGACCATTAGTTTCGGCCGTTTGAACCGTGACACCGGTCTTCGCCTGTTATTGGGGTCATCATCTATCTGTCTGTGTACTTGTCGGACACGGATGGCGATGGCGAGTTTTTGATAAATCTAACAGATCGACAGGCGGCATGAAAAAATTGAGAGACTACGAGGCAATAGTTTCTCAGATAGAAGTTATAAATCTCCGAATTCGATCTTGAGTGTACCATAAATCGCACCTGTGATCGGGAATAACGTTAAGCGTCTCAGTAAGATGCAAAGTAGTGCACGAGAATAGAAAACAGATCCGGCGATAATTCACTACAATTTATTTGTGCGTTGTTCGTGTAAATCAGAAACGACAAAACTACACACCCTGCTCTGCTCGCTCCTTAAGCATAACTTCTGAAAATGTCTTTAACACGAGTGTAGCATAAAATACTCCATTTTCTCTTGTATCTTCTGGTTTTTTTATGTCCTTTTAAAAGAGAGCTGGGAAATTAAAATTTTTTAGCAATTTTTGTTGATTGTGGAAGATTCAGAATACTAACTTTTGCTACATATTTATATTTCCAAATTGGTGAAGAAAAAATTAAGGCTTTAATGCCTTGAGGTTTTATATTGCGTTGATTGCAGTTAAAATTGAAAAAAATACCTATTTATCTTATAACATTCTGAAGTAAACCTTGAAATGCAAATATAATAGAATTAAAAAATTTGTCCAATTCAAATTTATTTAAATTTAATATAAATCGTTACTTTGGAAGACAATTTAAAATCTAAAATATAATATCTAGCTCGGCGCCTTCTTAAGAAATTTCAATCATTATAAATTTAATCCGATTTAAACTTTACAATTCAAGTAAAATATGACCTAAAATTTAAATAAATTAGGTAATGTTTGTGCTTTTGGCAAAAACAGATTCACATTCAATTTCTTATTTTTAAATCTAAAATGAAACTAATTTAGAAAAAAAAAAACGATTTTTGCTTATGCAAACCAATTGAATCATTACTGTCCGGCGCCTTCACATTCAATTTCTTATTTCTAATTCTAAAATGGAACTAATTTAAGAAAAAAAAAAACGATTTTTGCTTATGCAAACCAATTGAATCATAATAAAAAAAATAGATATGTTTAATCAAGGGCGGTGTGTTGTATGACTGAACCTAGGGTTTACAATGTTTAATTAAATTGTGTTTGTTGCTTTTTTTAATTGATTTAAATAAAGAGTAATTTTAAATTAATTTAGAGAGGATAAAATAAATTAATCTTAATATAATTATGATTTGTAATTTTGATTCATAAGTAACTAAAAATTTCGAAATCTTAATTGTAATGAAATGGTATTCGTATCTCTCGTAATACTGATTTTAATTCAAAAATAATTAAGGTTCTTGTTAAATTAAAGAACAATTTTAGATACAGTTTTTTTTTTATCTACAATATCTACAAATAATTTTGTACTAATTAATTATAATTAAACTTATTCATCCCATTGCCTCCAAACCACTTAACAATTTTCAAAACCCATAGAGGTAAAAACAACTCTATTCATCTTGTGATAAGTCATCAAATATAGAAAATTGAAAGAAGAACTATAATAAAATTTAATATTAAAAATGTACTGCTGTTAGAAATAAACCTCTTAAAATTCGATTGCGAAAATACTTAAACGTCGATTCGAATTAATACTCCACTTGTTTATATTCCGAGGGAGTTTTATGTGTGCGATAATCGAAAAAGCTCTAAGCACGAAATGCTAACTCAGTTGTCGACATCGAAAGCAATTACAGCTTGTCAGACTTAATTCTTAGTGCGACGCGACATAGCTAACGGATATCAAAGAAGAAGAAAAAAAAATAGAAAAAGGCTTGAGTAACAGGACGCCGACGACGGCATAAAGAAGGGAAGGATTGAAAAGAGCTTGCGAAATGGACGACACGTAAATGTAGCGAGAGGGAAAAAGAAACGTCGATATCATAAACTAGATAAGTTCATGTGCTAGACTCCGATACAAGACGTGCTTGCTAATCAAGCAGGGGAACCACTTGTTGATGGGACCACACTTAGTCATATTAGCCAAGACCGAGTCCGTCGTCACTTGCTCGCAATTCATCCCCCACGCCGCATACGACACAACTATTTGACAATTTGAATGCGGATTTAGTGCACGCAGCACATAGTATTTGTGCGTACATAAATTATGGTCGTCTTAATTACCCCGTTTCGCTCGGGTCGATTGATTAATTTTCGGGGTGTCTTCCATTGTAGGTACATCGAGCGAGGAACGCCGAAGAAGGCGAAGCCTTTATTTATGGCAAGAACACGTTGCATTATTCATTGGTCGCGATAAAAGGATTTGCGCTAAAAGTTTTATCTGAAAGGTGGTAATTTGTTTACAAAATAGCCCTCTGCCCAAAACGTGATGGCTCCGGCGGCGGCGGCGGCAGCAGCAGCAGCGGTAGCGGCAGCAGCAGCAAGGGCGGCATGCGGGAGATTGGAGGGAGAGGGGCGAAAGTTTGCACCTCTTGTTTGAATAAATAGGGGGGCGCTGCAGATATTGGCTTTGTGTTCAACTTTGGGGATCAACTGCTCCCATATTGGATTGCAAGAGATCTCCAAGATTGTAAGGGATTTGCAAGAGTCCCAAATCGAAACACAGAACATTTCATCCAACTTTCCCTACGTGACTCCAATACGGCCGACATTACTGGCCGATGATAACACCTCAACGCGATTGATATTTATGAAAGTTAAAAGATTCCGAAGGTGTTGCACAACGGTCCCGAACGATCAGAAAACTTTGCCGCCCTGGCGGCTAAAAGGGATTAACGCCACCGTAAATCAACGTCACATAAATATTAAAAACAAAACGCTCTAAAACTTGTTACTAAGATTTCCGTCCCTTTCGTCCTCTTACAATAATCCCCAATTTTTCTAGTTTATTTCATTGCCCCCCTAGAAACTAAATGTTTAAAGTTGTGTTCTTTTTTGTTGGAAAAAAAGTTGTTTTTACAAATTAGAATTTTAAATTTCAAATTAACTTTCCGTTTTTTATTTTTATAAAATTCCGAGTAAACTTTTATATTTTTCTAATTCCAACAAAATTCTATGAATTCATTAACTCATTCATGCAGCATGAATAAATAATAAACTTTTTATTGAATAAGGAATTTTAAAGGAAGTTTTTGCAAAAATTAAAATAAAAAACTATCAAAAAAAAATTGAAATGTCAAGGAAAAATCAAAAATTTCCAACGACGCAAAACTTTTAACAGCCTTTGTAATTGGCAAAATTAATAACGCCTTCATCAGCAAAGATGAGGCGCGTAATGATAATCCGGAGACTGAAACTAATTAAAAGGATAGCGACAGTGTAATAATTCAGCGAGTGGGTTAACTAATTAACACGACGCGTAAACACTTTAATGTATGTTGCGTGTGTGTGTGCGAATGGATTACAGGACCGAACCGTACACACACACATATATGCCAGTAAGGGCTGTTTCGCCAAAATCGAAATAATTTGCGCGGAAAATCTGCTCGTCAGCGATACTTGGCATTGCACAACCGTCGATGGAAAAACAGGAGGATTTATGTGTATCACAAATAACCCTCTGTATTATTTGCGATCGTTCGATTGTAAATATTTTATGAATACAATAAAACATGAAAATCGTCATCTAAATAAATAGGATATTGCTTAATTGTACGGGTGAATAAAACCCGATGGAAGCTTTTATTAATACAAATGTGATTTCGAAACTCTATACTGCTGTCCGTTATTTTGAAATAAACCTTCGCGCTGTTATCCATTTTTGCAGGTTTAATGTTTTTTTCAGTGCTAATATATTTGGAAATATTTTCGTATATTTTTTTTCCTTTATTTAGTAAAATTTAAATAAACTGTATCAATTCGGAATCGGACGACAATGATATAGGCAACTTAATCCCGTTGGGAGTATGTTAGAGTGGAGCCGTTCTAAATGGTGCACATTTAAAGGGTTGAGGCAACTGAAGAATAGGGTGAAAAATAAAAAGGATAAGTGAACAGTGAAGTGGATTTAGCCAGGAGAGTTATAAGTTGTTTTTAGGTCGCAGCACCTAGTGTCAATCCCGCGTAATTTGTAACCGATGTCGCTTCCTGATCAGCCATTATCTCGCCCTTTGTGGCTTCGTCTCCTGAAGGGACAGATTGAGTGCTTTCTGTTATACATTCTTCGCGAGGCGAATCAATACCTCCGACTTTTATCTCTTTTTCCGCTGCATGCATGCCGCCTGAGTGTGTGCCGATGTTTGACTCTTATTTTCAGTCTTGTTTTGCCTCCCCCGACTCACCGAAAACTACTATGGCTACATCAAATTTATAAACAATTTTGAGTGTAAGGCATCCGCATACAGATATTTATCGATCTTGTGCACCAAAAGGTATGATATTTGTTTGTTTACGTGCATCGAATAAAATTGCTTATCATCACCTGAAAATATATCCCAAATACATTTCCTAAGCTTTGTCAATATACAACCAAATGAAAAAGTCAAGTGATATTTTCCGAAGATGAGAACTTCGAGGACTATCCATCCATCTTATAAATTCAATATGCTGGTCTGACAAATTTGTTCAAAATTATAGTTTTTTTTTTTATAAAGCCGAAATGTAAAGAAGTTATATTGATTTTTATCTAAAACTAGGTGTGATGAAATTCATCTTGATCCACTGAACGTTTTAGAAAAACAAATAATTTGTGACTATATATATATTTTTTTTGGAGTGATATCTACAAATTATATTTACTAAAAACTAAAATAATTTTATTCAAAACTATCTAAGGTTTTTTATTTATAAAAAAAAACATTGAAATTATTAAACAAAGGAGATATTTTTTCCAAAAAGAATAACTTTGCTGGAGAGTAATAGTGGAAATAGCAAAAAAAAGAAAATAAATTGTATTTTCCTTTGAAAAAGATAAAGCAACATTTCTATGAGTACTTTCTGCGTTTATTTTGATCATTATAAGCCCAAACAAAATATATGTAAACAAATATCAAAAGCAACAAAACAACAAAAAGAGAAAAATAAAATAATAAGACAGAACATATATCGGTTGAAAGAAGACGTAATGAAGCTGGTGGACAAGCTAAAAGGCTCCCGGTAAATACTTCAAAGAACGTTAGGAGGTCAACGCGACTGAGTAAATTCTTTATTAGAACTGAAAGGACACATTGCGAGATCATTTTTGCACCTTTTTTTATCCTCCTCTGCCCCCGAAAAAGTCCATTTTAAAGTATAATCTAATTAATGCACGTTCGGACCGCAATCACATTAAGGTTGACACTTTCAAGAACGCCGATTTTCCCACTCGATAAAGAATTAATTTTTTGCCACGCATTTTCTTCAACCCCGACCGATAATAATAATAATTGCATCTCATCCAATTATACAGAGCGCAAAATTGTACAAAACGCGAAACATGTTTCTTTAAGCGGTCCACTGCATAAAAAAATGCGATATAAATCAATTAGTGTCTGCTGAAAGAACGGAATGCTTGAAAATTCGGATCGAATTACCTAATGGATAAAACCTCTGAAAAGAATATTTTTAATTATGCAGTGCCTTTCTCGACTTAAAACTTTCAATGTATTATTATATTATAAAGCGGATCAATATGAGCTTTCGATTCAACACCATTGATAACATTGATAACGCTGATTATTTATTCAAACGCAATTTATTTCATGCGATCATTACAAAATTATCGCACAATTATAATTACTTATTATTAATATTAATTGCGTTGAATGCTAATTGCAATATTACTCCATAAATCATGCGAAATTAAATTCCAATATTGGTGACAAATTTAATCAATGATTTGTAATTTTATTTTCATTTAATACTTTTAGGGTTAATTAATTTGTTATTTGTTTATATTTCTGATTTTGAATGCATGGACAGGTATTATTTTTCAATTAAATTACTGCAATATTAGAATTTTGGGAGCTGCCAGACATCTTTATGTGAAATCCCAAAGTAACAAAATTTTCGTAAAAATTTTCCGAGCTATCATAAATATAAAAATAATTGTAATGAAACTACAAGCAATAAATTTATCAGAAAAAACATCAGATTATGAAATCAATTCTTTAAAATATTATTGTGAAAAAGAAATCAATAATATTTGCTTGAGCTAACAGAATTCTATTTTACGAGTATAATGTAACAGCCTCCCTGAAATAACTTCCTCTTTTTCCAACCCCCAACACCACCAGCCCTTAACAGAACTCAGAGTTCTAAACACTAGATGACGTTAGAAGTGCCTTCAGAAAATTTCCCACTGAGCAAACATCCAGCAAACCAACTTTCAGCAAAGGCAAAACAAATAATCCGAATTAATATTTGCATAAAATAACGATAAATCAGACTTTGGCTAGAGCTTAGCGTTGGCGGCATTAGTTAAACAATTAGTAAATGATGCAATAAATGTATGATGCGAAATGGATGGACGCTCTAAGTCCTCTCGCTGTATATGTTGGGAAAACTTTTGCGAATAATAGTGCATATCGTAATAGGCAAATATAAACATGCACGTAGGTGGTGTTTACATTGAATTAATTAGCCTCCGCTTCGATCGATCTGACGGCGATATTTTGTTGCTCAATTATCCAACGTTTCAACATTAGATACTCTATGATTATAATCGTTAAATTACGTCCGCTTTTGCTGCGGCTTTGCACAATAAATGGATAATGGGAACAAGTGCACCTTCGACGGCGAATGATTCGAGGTTCTCAAGAGGTGAACCTTAAAGCATCGATCGAGCGAATCATCCGTGTACAACTTGACGCAAAACGTCTTGTTGTCTAATTTACACCACGCTAATCCGTGCGATCGTTCGAGGGTGAATTTCTCAGGTGACCCCGATAATAATTATTATTCAGACGGATTGTATTGCTTGTCTTCTTGATCTGCGTAATTGATACGTATATCGCGTATGAAGTTTAATCAATCAAGCATTGCTTTCGACGTGATCGACCACTTTAATTAAGAGCCTTTCATTGAAATAAACATCTGAAGCTACTAATTATTTAGTTGGTATGCGAAATTGTATAGGCAGTGTGTATGAGTGGTATAATTTTCAACCTAATTGTCTGATTGCTTTAAATTTCGAAATTATTTATTGTCATTCCTTGTATAAAATAGGGCAGAATATATTCAATTTATTTAGGCAGTCGATTAATTCTTTAAACACTATAATGTAAATATATCATTTCGGAAAGGTATGTAAAATTTATATTTTAATGGTCTCGACTGATTTCCGATATTTTTCAATGTATACAGGGTCCCATTTCGAGTTGAATTGTTCGGCTTTGATCTTAGTTAAAAATGGCAATAGAGATTTCGGATTAGTGGGCAATATTTTGCTGGAATTCAATATCAACATTCTCCCGATTGTAAAACTGAATATGTCCTCTAGTTCCCCAATTATCCCTGGAAAATTGATCATTTTTTGATGATTTTTCCCCAGAAAACTATTTTACATAGAAATAATGTAATAGTTCTTCCTAATTTATAAAATTAAATACAATATATATAATTTTAAAAAAATCAAAAGAGATTTTGTTCTTTTAAATGGATACCATAATTGGCTATGGAATTATCAAAAGGCACTTATTTCTCTGAATTCAATGATATAACAATTTGGATGATTGTCATTGATGATAGCTATAAAAATTGAAAGGAAATAATAAGTGGACTTTGATTTATTGTTTTATTAATAAGTGCAAATAAAACTTTATTTAATTTAAATAAATAAAGAATAATATTTTTAAGATTGGTCCGGTTCTTTTAAAATAAAATAATTAAAAAATTGATTTATTTCTTCAATGTAATTGCTTATCAAAAGACAGCATCTATGGCGATTTTGATCGCAGGGTGCGTTGTCTGACGTCATTTTCAACGATGAAGTCCCATTAAAATTATCATCACTTCCAATTTAGTAAGTTTTTTATAAAGTTTAACAATAATTTCCTAATTTAAACATACAAAATATTATATCGCTGAAATGAGAAAAAAGTCTTATTGATAAGCTACTAGCCAGATACGATTTCGATTTTAAAAATCACAAGCTTATGTTTTATCTCAAAACTCAAGCAAACCATGAAAACGATAAATAATTATTTAGATTGTACTTTTCATTATTTTTTTGGAATTGGTCAGGAACCAGGAGACAAATCTGATTTTTGTAAACGGATCTAAGTTAAGCGTAAAATTCGGCCCATTTTGCCAATTTATCGACTCTCTATCATTGAAAATGTAGAAATGCAATGAGTTATATCGTTAGAAGCAGAAAAACTTAAGCTACGCCAAATATGGTTTCTATTAAAAAAACATAAGTTTTTTCTTCGTCTCAATAGTCAAGTAAGCTGCTTAACCAGCAATAAATCATAAAGATTGTATTCAAAAATACTTATTGGGAGTAGCAGAGGAAAATTTCTAAAGTGGAATAGTTTTTACGAAATAAATTACGAATTTTTTTTTAATTTTTTCAAGATAACTCGGGAAACAGGACTCATATTTAACGTTGCCATATGTTAATAAGCATGTATTCCTGCAAAACTTTGCCTATTAAACCGAAGCCGAATCTCTATCGCCATTATAACTAATATTGAACATGTAAGGCTTCTCAAAATAGGACTTCCATTTAATTAAGGAAACTATCCTTCCTTTTTTATTGATTAATCCTATTATCCTATTATGAAGAAAACACTTCCCTCTCTAATTATACAAAATAAAAATTAAACCGACATACGATTTTCCGAATGGAAAATTTGCAGCCACTTTATTGGCCGCAGACACGTTTCTTGGCCGAAGCTACAAAATAATTGTGAAAAAAACATCCACAAAATTATTATTTTTTGCTCACTTCCTTAATTTGACGTCGTTTTTACTTTAATTGCTCAAACTAAAGTACAAAAATACCTGCTATTAATAGTACCTACCATCACGGAGTTCATATAAGTGAAACGTAAGAGAAAAAGGAAATAGCTAAAAAGTTCGTAAATCCTATACCCAGTTAGTAATAATAATAATACAGGTTAGGCATGGTTTAATGCATAAAATATAGTCGAGTAGTGTAAAAGTGACGTTATATTTATGTTTATTGCGTGTCCTTATTGTATTTTTATGTATGGCGTCGCTAACCCTATTGCGGAGAATATTTATTTTTATTTGACAGAGTACAAATATAATGAACCAATGAGAACATAATAAGAAAACTTTTCTCGCGTTGTTGTAATACTCGTAAAGTGCAAAAAAAAACGTATTAGATATGCGTGCACTTGTATTCTGTATAAGGAATATTTGTACCAGGGTGTGTGTGTGTGTGTGTGTGTTGTGGATGTATGTAAATCGATTTTTCCTGTACATACTATACACGAGGAGAGCGGTTGTAAAACCTACAAGGGTTGTTCCAGGAATCGACAGCCGTGGATATGTTGGCGAACATGCAATACTCTCGATAATAATAGGTAAGACCGTCTATGCATTCGTTCGTACTAACAACAACAGACGAAGATTGTTAGCGCAAATCACATAACATTATACAAAATATTGTGTGGGGCGCGCAAATTAGCCGTAATTATTATCGTTCGCATCGATCAACGGAATACTAAAAACATTGCGTTGGAAAACTACGCTGTGTGTTCCTAATTTCGACTTCTTATTAGTGCGGCTACAGAAATAACTACCGTTAGAAAAACCGACCGATCGATTTAGGTAGAAATTATTGTTACAATCTACCTTTGTTTTCAGCAAAATAAGGGTTTGAGGATTTGCTTCATGTTTATTCGACGGATTTTCAATGGTTTTCGTTCTCTTTGTTTATTGGGTTTCTGATTTTCATTTTTCTTAGAGTTTTCTTTTTTTTTTATTAATATATATTTAGAAATTCTTGGGAATTATCTTAAACTGAAAATAAATAATTATAAAAAAAGTTATAATCAATATTTGTAATGCAAATAAATAATTCATAAAATCACCAATTACAATAAAAAGACGAAAAAAATTTAAATAAAAATAAACTATCCTTGATTTAACAATGTACAGGATCAAGCGGTGGATTAAAAATGAGGATGATTTGGTTCTTCAATAGTACGAAATGCTTTTTCTTTTGAAAATTAATGAAAATTAAAGTATAAAATAACACCAATTTTTTTAGCAATTGACTTTAAAAACTAATAATAAATGATGAAAAGTAATCTCGTAATTCAACAGTATTTATTAAAAAACCTATAAGTTTTAATAATAATAACTAAAATAAACTAACAAATAAACGCAAATTTGATCATAATATAACAATTAAACAAAGTTAAAATAAACGGGGATATAAATTTAATTATCATTATAAATATAAAAGTAAATAATGAAATTAATCAGCGATTAAATATAGTTTTAGCAACAAATAATGATAATTAAATTATATACCAACAAATATTTTCAACAATGAATATTGAAACTAATAATTGCTAATGAATCTCAATAAGGTAACAATAAATGATGGATATTAGTTTTAACGGTAATTACTAAAACAAGCCATAAAATCAATGCTAATTTGCAAAACTGGTCATTTATGTAATCAAAACAAAAACCAATAAAATGTTTATAATTTGCAAAGAGTTGCTGGCTATTCTAAAATACTTCCCAAAGAACATTAAAAACTCAAATAAAGAAAATATAATTTTGCAAATCATGCGAAAAGAGATTGATTCTGTTGAATATAACTGTGAAAAATTAAATTCTAAACTTAGATATTAACGAAGAAGTGACATAAGAAAACAAATAATGATATTAATTAAGCGCCAATTAATACATATTTTCGGCATTTTAACACGTCAGGTACCATCAAACCACCTGAAAAAATAAAAAATGGGTAACTGAGATGCAAGGTGGCAAAAATTCATTTTCAACTTTTCCTTAACTTCTTCAAATAAGAAAAACCTACATCTTCTCATAAAAGTAATTAAACTTAAATGTGAAACAGCCTACGTGGTATTAGAGTTGAATGAAAGTATAATAATATTTTTTAACCGTAAGAGCATCAATTATGCGCAATTCAATTCGCAAAATGAAAGTTGCCGGCAAAGTATTTCACCCTTCTTCCCCGCCAGCCCCGCAATTATTATTATTATTATTATTCCGAGTGACTTGATGCGAAAACTTGGGCCAATTTTTATTGCTTGTTGGAAAGCGCTATCGCAGTGAAGTGGCTGTGTAGCCGCTAATTACGAATTAGTAGGCAGCCAAATTGAATTAGGAATGCAAGACGGGAGAGAGAAGAAGTTTTTTAATTTCCTCCGTACTAGTAGTGCGCCGCTACTCGGACTGTGATATTAAAACAACTTGCGATTTTTAAGCACACAATACGCATTTAAAGCTACACAGCTGAGTTACAGGAGCAGAGGCAGAGCGCAGGCAAATTAATATTGGCGAAAACACTAAAAAGCAGCACCGGAATGAAGGAAGAACAACATTGCGAATGAGAAGGATGGACGGGAGTTAGGGAGCGGAGGATGGGACGATCGGGATGGAGAATTAAAGAGCGATGTATAGTGACGGAATTAATTTATCGCTTCAATTTGCGTCGAATATGCAGTAAATCATGATTCCGATTTGCGTTTGAAACAATACCATGTGGATACAGTCGGACATAATTTCCTGTATAGTGTGTCCTTGCAGGATGTATCTCAATGCAGTCGATACGGTCCACCACACAAATTCCATATTACATTTTTCTCCATATGTAGCAGCTATCTGCGTATATTGCATGGATTGTATTCTTTAAATTGTTCAAAATGCACTATGGAAATTCCAAGCTTTTATATTATACATTTTTTTTTTTAGTTTGAATTTTTGTGTTTTTATTTTCCTACAAGGCAGCAATAGTTTTAGGAAACTCAACAATTAAATTCAGAGTGACACAAATTTTACCACCCCTACCATTTCTTTAGTTATGAACCGATTTTTACCAAATTTGGTTTAGATTTATAACATAAAATTTTCAATTAGACTGAATAGATGTAATTTTTACATCACTTCCGGTCTCATCGAAAATGGTCCCAACTCTTCAATTTTAAATAATAGCCCTACATTTTTTTTTAACTTTTTTGCATTCTCGGTATCATCCTGGGATTTAAAACGTAATTTTTATTGATTCTTTTTAGATGCAAAAAATCGATTTTTAAAAATCAATCTAAATAGCTGTGAAATAGCTTAAATTACTCATAATGAAGTAAGGTTATAGTAAAAAGTTTGTCAACCTGCCATAAATTTTATATTTTGTGAATTATTAACTAATTTTGATCAAATAGTTTTTTAGCCAAAATTCCAGTTTTTCCAATGGCAACCATATTGGACCACTCCCACTGTTTCAACTTTTTTACTACTCGATTAATTTTGAATCTTTTGATACCATTTATAGTAAGTTGGAATAATTCATTGTGGGTAAAAATCTCAAATAAAACTTAAAAAATGCAGTTTTGCCCATTAAAAATCAAAAATTAGGGCCATTTATGATGAAACCGGAAGTGATGTAAAAATGAAAACTATCCAGTCAAATTAGAAATGTTTCCTTATGTTTGTAAATTAAATTTGGGAACAATCGATTCAAAAATAAAGAAATGGCAAGGGTGGTAGTAAAAATTTGTGTCACCCGGTTCAACCCAAACAAAAACATTTAAATATGAAATGTTCTCCAATATTTCTAAGTATACTCGTAATTAAACAAACCGTAAAGAAAGCTACAAGATGTAATTAAGGGCTATAATAACGCCGAAATGGTTTGACTTTTGATTAGCAAAAAGTCGTCAATGGCTGTGCGACATAGTAAAGTCTGCCATCTGCTAATTACAATAACTTGTTCAGCGCGCTTGGTAGACAGAAGTGAAGGCGCCGGGGCTCCAAATACAAATAAACTTTTAGGCGTCTGGTTCTTGTTAATTTTATTGCGAAACCAATTGGCTGTTACATGGTTGCATGTCAGCTGTGCTCACCCAGCAAGCGAGCGACTTTAGTGAGGGATCAAGTAAGGATTTTCCGTTTCTTTATTGCCTTTCCGCGCGACACCTTTCGACCATATTTGTTTTAATTGGAGTTGTCACACGCTCTTTTAGCTTCCCGACGACTTGATAGACGATGAATCAATTTGCCATAAGAAACTTTTCAAACCGAAAAACAAATCTCTAATTAAAATGGATAGGGCAACTTCGAAGTCAGGACTTTTTTTCTTTGCTTTGCTTTGCTTTCATTATATTGTCTCTCCCTCTCCTTTTTAGACGTAGGTAATTGTTATGAGGAAAGTGTAGTGGGATAAATAGTATTTTTTGCATAGGGAATAAAAGGCGCAAAACTTATAAAGCCATTTTAATATTCGTTCATTGGTAAATTTTCAGTGCGGGTTCGATAGGGGTGCATTTATAATAACTGGAAAACTTTGGCGAAACTCTCTTTAATGCCCCGTAAAAAGCGAGTCCTTAGTCTTACGTGCTTCGCCTCCACTCCTTTCGAACTACCTAATGAGGAATTTTCTTACACAAGCACATAATTAACTTCCGAGCTCCGCTAATTGCCATAAATTTCGACCAAACATGCCACGCCGACAATAAATGTTCTCTTTGTTTTCCACGGCGCCCTTCAAATTAAATATTTATCGGAGAATTATTTAAATAAATCATGATTTTCTTGCTCTTCGGCTCTTTACTACAAAAATATACTTGTTTAATAAACTCATTTAAACAGGGTTGTTAATAAAATGTGAGGGTTGTATACAGGGTATCCAATGAAAAGTGGATCACTCCTTTTATTTCTTTATTTATCAATCGATTTTTATGAATTTTTTTAGAATTTTTATAAGATATTTCTTCGGATTGATTGACGTGAATTTAAATTTTCTGGTTTCTCGGGAAATTACCCTAACTTTTGATTTTCAAAAAGTAATAGTTACTATACCTTTTTTTAATTCCTTTGGTCATTTTTAGTCTAAAAACATATTTTATGTCAATTTTTTTTATTAAAATTGCGCTAAAAATTAAAAATGGTAAGTAAATGGAGGTTGCTATTAAAAACATTAAAAACTCATAAGTAATTTTCAATGAAACCGAAAGTGATTTAAAATTGAAATTTGCGTCTATCAATCTATCAATAATTTCCATAAAAATCGGCCGTTAAATGAAAAAATAAAAGGGGTTGGCCGGTTTTCAATGTCATCCTGTATAAAAGTTTGAAAAAACCAACATGTAAATTTTATTTTAGTCAAATATTTTTCAAATTAAAGACCTTATTTATTGTAATTAACAACTACTGTATTTTGTTGTAGTTTTTTGTCAATTAAAATGACCTTAAAAATACAAAATAATGGATACAGGTTTTGGTACAAAAAATTATCCAAGAATTCTTAAAAAGTGACCAACGATAGGAGTAAAAATTAACATTTTTGGCCATTTCTGAAAAAACCGGAAGTGTTGTAAAATGGAAATTTCCTAAAAGCCGTCTTTTGAATATTGAAATGAAAGTTTTCTTTTCCTTACGTAATGTTTAAACAAATGCTATTTATTTATGTTTTTAAATCTTTGTTACATCTGCTTCTACCAGAAGCTAGTAATTTGTTAGACAGAAAAAAATATTTTCAATTTTAAAAGTGTTAAAGTACTATAAAGGCAAAACCGCATTTGCAAATTTTCAAATTTAAATTACATGCAGCGCGAGGTTGAAAAACAAACAAAAATAATTCAGCGAACTTTGTAACCTTATTAAAATAGTTTGCGGTGCTTTCGACACGATAATGCGACTATAGTACGACAACGACGACGACGAACCGGAAGATTAATGACGATTGCAAATCGATGTTGTCTCTGGTCTTTGTGCCAGCCAGCATCAAAACGCAAACGTACTACGCAGATGCATATTATGTATAGCGTAGAAAGAGGAGCGCGTTGAGCTATTTTGGCATGTCGGAGGCGGAAGTATTGCGGCCGTACACTGATTGAATACCGCAGGACTCTGTTTAATAATATACGGGGTCGCTAATATATCGCGTTGTGAGAGGATTTACCAGCAGCGTCCCGATGGGGATTACCAAACATTAGCATTATTGCCAAGTTCGTGTTGCTTTACTTAGTGTCCAATAAATACTGGCATCGTCGTCTATGCCAAACATGTATAGTATAGCAGGACCACCAAAATTATATACACTGCTTTCGATATGACACTTCGCACAATCGTCCTGCCAGTACGCCACCAGTGTTGGTTTAGTGAGTTTAGTCGAATGGGGGGAACGAGACGCTGCGTACTTACAACTATTTCTAGTTGATTTAATAGAAATGTTTTCAAGTTATGATTTATTTTCTCTGTGTATTCATTTACCGGCGCCATTTGCCTCTAATCTATTTCTGGAAGTTATTAATGGCCTTTGTCCTTTTGCTGCTGGAAAATTTATAGTGGCCGTGCGTTTATTATAATGTTTTATTTTGATATGATTTGTCTTGAAGGGTGTTTCCATAATTTAGTCCTTTTAGCCGCTGTACTCGGTTAAAAGTAAATACGCGTTCGAATAGTAAATGGGATTGCCAAATGAATAAATTATTATTTAAAATGATGTCATATGTGCGGGAAAAAGGGCCATATTTTGTTTGTTTTTATTAAATTTAAAAAAATGTCTGTTTTAATATCTATCCTATATATAAACGAATTGGATTTTGTGAATTAATCTAATAATACGTGTGAACTAAAAAACAAATGCAAACTTAATCAAATTTGTGGAGATATTAGGATAATAAAAAGCCCGCCAGGAACGTAGCGCAAAGCTTTGAGCTACGGACTTCAATACGAATAGCATGGGTTCGATTCCCATGGCAAGTTATGGGTAGTGGTGTATGGGACATGGGTGGGCATTCCCATCTCCATAGCCGAAATACCTCAGCTCGATAGCCGCCCTGTGGTTACGAAGCACAGAAAAATATGTATACTACTACTACTAAAAAGCCTTTATAAAATTGCAAATAAAATTTTTATTATATTCCCACTTTGTTTGATAAAAACTGGTTTAAATTAATAGACGTTTAATTTAAACGAAATTTAAACGAAAGTGGATTTAAAAACAGTAAGTACATAAAAAATTAAATCGAATATGGAAGAATTATTAATACCTTTTTAGTTATGATCCACTTGCGGAACTTTTACTGAAGTGAATGACTAAAATGATTTTGTTTAGCGAGTTGTTTTCTGAAAAATAGAACACAATTCATATTATTCAATTATAAAATACAATAAATTAAAAAATTATTATCCATTTTGATAAAAATAATAATTACACGTCCTAATGGGAAAATTAAGAGAAAACAATTACTCCCTCTGTCCTAGCGCTTACATTTGTGCAATTACATTTACATTTTTTATTGTTACAATA
>JASKGO010002267.1:0-20996 GCA_030556065.1 Holobus sp. GC000080
GCCAGAATTCCATCTAAAGACGAATGTCCATCGAGATCTTTGGGGAGAACCTGAAAAACCCAAAGTGGCGCCCAACCCTTAAATATTTTTGTTAGTAGCTATCGGCTACGTAACAATATCATGCCAACTTTTCCGGGTATAACTCATTTCCGGTTATTTTTGCCAAAATTGGTGTCAAGAGAAAAAATATGCTTCCCAATTTTTGATGATAACTTCAGATTTTTTTTGTATGCCTTATCAAGAAGTGTGTCTATGTGTTTTTTGTGTTAATGTTCACATTGATTATAAAGGGTCTTCGAAACAAGAAGGTAAATTTTGAGATCGAAAAAGTGATATAACTTGATTTTTTTAAATGGATACCCTACTAATTCTATTACCTTCCGAGGTATTAAGGAAAGAATAGTTCTTCACTAAGTATCCTTCATTATTATGACGTACTTTGTTTGTTTGTCCTCTGGTTTCCATAGCAACTCCAATTTATTTATTTTCCAATACCTAATCTGAGTGGCCTATCATTGATAAATTTTTTTATAATTTAAAATTTTAAATATAACATTAGAATAACCATAAGAATTAATATTAATAGCAGTCCTCTCATATGTGGACCATTGGAAAGTTTATTCGGTGTAGATCTGTGGTGTAGATTCGATATTTGTAATGATTCATCAGGGTTTCCATTTGAAAAATTTAAAGTGATTGAGGTAGGTTGCCTAATAATAATAACCACAGTTATTAAAATGTGAGCTTTTGAAATGATTTTGTATTTAAGGTGAAGGTAATAATATGTCAAAAATTTTAGATCTATCGAAATTAGTAGAAATATTAGACCGATTTTAAAGATTGAACTATAAAAATAAAGCTAAACAAATTGTGCGGGGAACTGCTGTTTCAAAAATTTAAAATAAAATCAAATTTCTGAAAAAAAGGTAAATTTGCTCGAATTTGCGTAAAATTTTTCTAGCAAGGGTACAAACCCTGTGTAAATACCCATTTAAAATTGAAAACAACGATAACGCGAGTACCACTTGGCCGATTTTAAGTATTTAACATTTGAAGGCAAGTTAAACTAATTTCGGAGGGCACTGCAGGCTCCGAATTTTAAATTTCGTTAAATTAAGCGATTTTGTGTAATATTTTTTTTGGCTCGGTTTGTGGGGTTGTAATTTTGGCTAATCTCAGATTTTTCAAAAATTCTACGCGATGTCCTTAGTTTTTGAAACAATACCTTCTGATAAAATTGAGATGCTAGAAGAATATTCCACCTTAACTTGTTTGTGTTTTTCTCTATCGAATTCGTTGGTTTTACCCATAAGTGTGATATATCAAATAAAAAAACAAATTAAGGACTATAAAATTAAATTATAAAAAGTGGATGATTCTATTTAAAAAATCATATCATTGCTTAATAACTTTTATATCGATCACCCTAAAAATAAATTTTAATTTAAATTTATAGTTATTATCAATATGTACGTATAGTATGTCGGTAAAGAAAAAAAAATTATATATGAAATTGTTTTGGGCAGAATCTTGGTTTGCTCAACTAATGGACCACCCTAAATATCGAAGAAATAAAAGACTTGCAGATTTGGTTTCGATGGGTAATTTCCATATTACAGCGTTTTTGATGTCATAATAAGAAAATACAAATAAAATCGAGATATTTTGAGAAAAAATATGGGCAGGTCTGCAAGAACCAAATACGGAGATATCCTTAAACTTTTGCAAAGTACTATCATTTTCATATTATCTTTTTTATGTACCTCGTTGTAATGAAATGTTAAATTTTGCAGTGCCCGTTATGAAAGTGGTATTGAAAATAATGAACAAAATATCACGGATTCAGCGGAATCAGAGGAAAAGAAACCAGTCGACCATTGGGATCCACAGCGCGAATACGATGAAATCGTGTCTCACAGCCTATGCGTAGAACCGGCTAATGTATCCGATATCTTTCCGGAATTGGTGTCGGGAAGAAGAATTGTAGATGTGCACTATGTTTTCACCCAGTTTATGAGCAAAGCAATGATCCATGCTCGAAAATGCACCGCTTCATTTCTGCAATTAACAGGAGAGAGTAGGTCTGGTTTGGAGTCCATTCTGAAATTTACGTGCAACTCATGTGATAAAGTGTTTCCGATAAGTACGACAAATCCGAATAAAAAACTTCTCAACAAAGCTGTTGTATATGGCACGTTAGCTTCAGGTGGAATTTATTCTCACACTGAAGAATTACTTAGCGTCATGGAGGTGCCGATGTTGAATAGACATCTGTTTGGCAAATTTGAGAATGAATTATTTGAAGTCTGTGATAATGAAATAAATGAAAATATGAAATGCGCCGGGGAGGAAGAAAAGAGAATTGCCATCAGGGAAAACAGAATTTCGGAAAATGGTATACCCTGGATTACTGTTTGCATGGATGGAGGATGGTCGAAACGGTCCTATGGTCACTCTTACTCAGCACTTTCTGGAGTAGCAGTCATTATAGGATATAAGACTGGAAAAATTTTACATATTGGAGTGCGCAATAGATTTTGTTCAGTTTGCCAAAGAGCTAGCAACAAAGGAATCCCACCTAAACCCCATCGTTGTTTTAAGAATTGGACTGGTTCAGCTGGTGCAATGGAGGTTGACATTTTAATAGAAGGTTTCAATAAGAGCGTCACCTCTCACAGTTTAGAATATAAAGAATTTATTTCCGATGGCGACAGCACGGTTTTATCCAACATAAGAAAGAAAGTACAATACGGTTCCGATGTTGTTAAATTTGAGTGCAACAACCACAGTATCAAAAATTACGGAAAGAAACTTTATCGTTTAAAAAAAAATCGATTTGTTGATACAAAAGTTAGAAAATTACTAACAGTAAAAAAAATTAAAGATTTGCAGAAATTGGCGCAAAATCAAATACTTTATCACAGTAAGGACTTAAATGTTGAAGAGCTTAAGACCGATTTATTGAACAGTTCATCACACGTATTTGGTCATCATCAAAATTGCAAAACTTATTACTGCGATTTGGTTGGATCGTCACCAATACAGTTTCAAACCGATAGTTACGCTCAATTGATTACATATTTGAAGAAAGATATAGAAATGATGACTAGCAAAGCTCACCGTCTTTTAGGAAATTATAATAACAATCAGGCAGAACGATTCATGGCAATGGTGAACAGATTTAATGCAGGGAAAAGGTTAAACTTGGTGCAAAGAGGTTCGTATGAATTGCGAGCAAAGTTGGCCGCATTGCGTTACAATGAAGGAATCTCTTACCATAACTATTTGTGGGCAAGATATTCTGGACACACGCCCAACGCAGCCTTTGCAAAATACATAGCGAATATGGTTAATCAATTAATTAATACTCGTAATAAAAGATGTAATATGATTATTAAACGAAAGAGACCAATCGCAGTAGAGAAAAAGTGTATTGATTATGGCCCTAATATCGATAACAGTGTGACGGATGAAGAATATGTTACTTACTTAAAGGTATATCCTTCTGAGATAAATGAAAATGATACTTCAATCGTTTCAATGCAAGACATTACATTCTTAAATTTTGATGGGACGCATCTCAACTTTACCGTGGATCAGCCCAATAATCAGATCAATAATTTTTAAGGCCGCTTAAACTTACGGCCTAAGGCTGGAAGGCAGAAGGCTGAAGTAGATTTACAATGAGAGTGGTTTCTTCATGGGAAATTTATGTAACGCACGTTCGGATTGACTAGGAAATTTTTGTGGCCGATTTGGAAACATCTGTGACTTGACGGTTATCATAAGAATTTGAGAAGAAAAGAATGCTGTGACAACTGTAGGTCAAAATTGTCAAGAACCGTGGCGTAAACGCTTGATACGAGCCTTTATAGCACACTTAATAATGTTCACACATTTGGGATTTGTGCCATTGCAAGTTCTCTGAAACAGAACCATACCTGAAGGCTGAATCACTGAACAGTCAGCCTTGCAAACGTCCAAACTACTGAAACAATCGTTATTAATTTAACTAATAGTATAGTGAAATACAGAGTTTGTAATATTATTGAACTATTTTGTGAAATTTTCATGTTTTATCTAGTAATTTAAAAGTTTTATTTTTATCTTTTGGATTTGTTATGTTCCCCGCCCCTGATCAGCGAGCGAAACCTTCGCTTCGCCTCGGTTTTTGCCAGGCGGGCATCACCCCTCTTCCAAAATCATTTTTGGAAGTACCTTTTGGGTGTTTGTTTTTTTAATTGGCCGGTTAACTGCCTTTTTTTGGGAGGATTGTTTCAAATAAAGCAATATTTATTTTTGATATCTTAAATATTACCTAGGTCCTAGACCCTTCCTAACAAAAATATTTTCAGCACTTTTTAGCACTTCTTGTTTCTAGGTACAACTTTGCCATTTTAAATGTGACACCCTAATTTTCTTTTCATATTTCGATTCTTTTTTAAAAATAGAGACGATTTTGGAAAAAAAA
Source organism: Holobus sp. GC000080 (assembly GCA_030556065.1). Taxonomy (NCBI): domain Eukaryota; kingdom Metazoa; phylum Arthropoda; class Insecta; order Coleoptera; family Staphylinidae; genus Holobus; species Holobus sp. GC000080. The sequence continues at coordinate 4,472 of JASKGO010002267.1, forward strand.
AAGTTTTTTCTTGTTAGGTCTACTTTTCAAGATAAATCCGACTTCCGAATACTTTTTGTAAAAATTGTTGTCTCATGAAAAAATCACATCTTTTCCAATTAGAACATAAATTTAATAAAGCTTTTTAATAATTATTACTGACATGTGTACGCATACATTAAGTAATTTTTTTTTAATTGTACAAGGTGTCCGAGAAAAATTCTGAAAAGGGTTCGGGGGTTCCGTGGCCTTCCGTCTTTTTCGCTGATGTTCTGTTGTGCTTGGCTCCCTAAGGTGCGTAAGTAAATGGGCACAATGCGATGAATTTGTGTTGACGAAGAATAAGATATCGATTATTGGTTTAACGAATATTATAAAGGTGCGCATGTTTTCTACGGCTATTGATCGCATTCTCTCTTTTTGGTTTTATTCAAAATTAGCTGCTTAGTTGCTCCGAGTGCGACTTGCGCTTTTCTAACTTCCGCTCTAACAATCATTATTTGACGTAAAAAAAATACCTATAAGAAAAGTTTTATTTGACAAGTCTACGATTAATGCTTTTTGAGTTATTCCAAAGAAACGAAATCTCCATTAGTTAGTATTACAAAAGATGACGTCACCACTGCGTCATAGCAACGTACTCCCATAACAACACATGGGAATTTTGTTTTCTTGAAATAACTTAAAAAGTATTCATCGAGTAAATAGCAAATATAACTTTTATTAAAGGTCTTTTTACGCCAAATAATAATACAGAATAAAAAATGGATGGTTCCATTTGAAAATTTTGAGTTATTTTGAATTTAAAATTACATTTTTTGGGTTTTTCTCGATCACCCAGTGCAATTTATAGAATTTTTTTTTCATTTATCATAGTAATAATTAAGTTAAATAATTATTCAGTTAGTTTCAAAAATGCACAAGATATGATTTTTTTTATTAAGACACTGAATTTAACAAAAGTAACCGGAAGTCGGCAATACCATCGAAAGTAGACCCAATAGGAGAAATTTTTTTTTACAAAATCTTTTTTATTTTTAAAAAGGAATCGAAATATGATAAATTGGGGTGTCCTATTTAAAATATCAAAGATGATGTCAACTTCCGGTATAACGAAAGTGGCCAAGTGCTGATAATATTTTAAGTAAGTGGGGCTTTGGAGATAACTATGAAAGCAAAAAGAAAAAAATGGCCTATGTCTTATAGTTCTCCCAAAACAGTTAACCGGCCAATTAAAAAAAAAAACCCTGTATAAAAACGAGGAATGGTGCGAACTTCCAAAAAACAATGTTAAAAGATACTCCTCAGCTGAATACACAAGAATTTATCTATACAATTTGAACAATTTATCTCTGGATTGTCAAATAACAAAGATAAATCTGTAGGTTAGTGGTGTCCTTAAAATCATAAAGATTAACCATTGATAAATTGATGGCAGATAAATTCTCCAAAATTATTTGAGTGCCAACACACATAAGAAGATATGGAGAGATGAATTCTAATAGTGATAAACATTTACTATCGAAATATCATTTGGGCCCCTTTCATTGGCCATGATTATTAATATTAAATCTTTCCAGCAGCAAATATGCACTGTAACATAAAAATAAATTGAACTTAAAAGTAGGTGTACTTTTATACGAAAATAAAAAAAGTAATTCCAGCAATCGTGAAATTTATGCAATCTATGAATGAATAATTTGGATTATATTCCAGTTTAGAGCAGTTTAACGATTAAAATAAAATAATGGGCAAAGTTAATAAAAGAGACATGGTTAATAAAAAGACAATAGTTTTATTATTTGGGTAGGTAAGCGAGGCTAGATTAGGTTATATTCCAGAAGACCATTTTTAAATGCTATTTTTGCGTTTTTCTGACTAAAAAATATGATGAAAAACGCTATAAAAGAGTAAAAGATAACATTTATCGATTCTTAAAGATTACCGTTTATTTTCCCTAGTAATTCCCTATGGTCGGATGGAAAGTGGAACACGCTATAAGAAGAGGATTTTACTAGAACAGGGCATTGCATTCCAGGTAGCCATTGAAAATGACATGGAAAAATAATTTTCATTTTTGTTCGGCTCCCCATTATAATTTTTCTCGTACCAATGCTGGTTTTATTGAAGCTGCCCATTGGAAAACACTAATTGTGAATTTTGTGCCCTCATGTAACCTCAGACTTTATGGCTGTTTTCCATCATTGCGATTATTATTTTTAATAAAATATGGATATTTTATTTTTGTGCACTCATTTCATAAATAATTATTTAATTGATATTGTAAACTTTAAAGATATGATTTTTTCCGTGAGACACCAATTTTTACAAAAATAAAACGAAGTGGACAATATTGTGAAAAGTAGACAAGAAACTTTTTAACAAAATCGTCTTAATTTTTAAAAAGTAAAAGAAACATTAGAAGGAAACTGGAGTGGCTCTTTTTAAATATTAAAGCTGATATCAACTTCCGGTATAACCGGAAGTGGTCAATGCGGAAAATAATTTAAGTGTGTAGGGCTATGGGAACAATCATGATTGCATAAAGAAAAATGGTCTCGGGACACCCTGTATTACTTAATACATTTTTATTGACACTATAGTTCTACAATACCATAAATAAAAACAATTGTTATGAAAGCGAATAACAACAATAACCATTTTAACGACTGTAAGAAGTGATCAGTACACTATTTTGATAAACTGAGTAATAAAAAGTTGATTGATTGAAAACATATAAACGTTTCTGATAAAGTTGTAAAAAAGCAACAAATTTCCGAAAAAACATTATTAAAAGCTGTTTCTGAGTTACATTTTTGAACCGATTACTTCAATGAGAGCATCGATGCGTTCACTGACTCCTTTGAAACTCTTTGGATCGGGGCCAATCATCTGTATCAGTTGAGGCACTTCCTGTCGCGAAATCTGAACGAATTTCGCCATGGCTTTCATCGTCCTGAACAGATTTTCTTCATTGGGTTTGCTTTGAAAATACTGCAAAAGTGCCATCGACAATTCAACGGCTACATCATCAAACACCTAAAATATCAAATGCAAACATCAAAATTATGACCATTTAAACAAATAATTTTCAAGCCATGAAAATCAGTTTGTCAACTTTTTGGACAATAATAAATACCATAAATAAATGAATTTATTATTTGTTGAGTAACATAAATTATGTTTTAAATTTTTTAACATTAATTGTTATATTTGCAATTTTAATGTGCTCAATTGCTTGATTTCACAAGTAATAGAGCACATTATTTAATGAATTGATTTTAGTTATTAGAAAATATGTTTTTATCAAAAGTTCTTTTTTGAAACGATCGATTAAGTTTTTTAATTAAAAATTAATTATACTTTAAAAGTTGACAAACTGGAGGCGCAACTTTAAACAACTGATTATTGCAATGGGAAGGCTTTCATAGATTAGCGAGGCAACACTACACTGAGCGAACTGTGAGCGCTACCTGCGACAAACTCCCCTTGGGTAAAATCTGTCTGGTCCGAATATTTTTGAACATTTTCTGGAAAACAAAACAAGAAGAGAATTTCTCAAGCACCCCAAAAAGCATCAATTGCATAAAACGCGCCGCGCATCTCTAACAAACAAAACGATTTGAGAGAAAATAGATACAGACCACGGTTTTTACCTCCTTACAGGCCAAATTGTGCACTATAGCAGTGCCCCGGTCTTGCAGCAACGCCGAATCGGCCAACAAAGAGTGCACGGCCACTTTTGTCGTGACGCGAATGTTGCTGGTCTGTTGACCATTGTACGTCCATTCCGAAATGTACAGCAACCATTCGGACGAGCTCAGGTTTTCGAACATGTTGCAGATGAACAGAGCAATCGCTTCCTGTTCTTCCACGCTATGTCTGTCGATATCGAAAGCATAGTTCATCAGAATGTGCTCGCGTCTATCTTGATGCAGCAGAAGAATTACATCGTCTTTTAACACGGCCAGGGAGAGAACGTTTAGAGTTCGCACGCGAACCTCCACTGGTAATTCCTTGTCGGTCAGTAATCGACCTGTTTACAATTGAGAAGAAATGTTGGATTGATTTTTGTTTCGGTTATTTTTTGTGCATACCTATGAATGTTAGAAAGTTCTCTCCCAAGACCCAACTCCCCTCGTCTTCCAGCATAAACTTGTGCAGCTCTTCCAGCGAATTTTGTTCTTCCGGGTTCAGTTTGCCGTCAATTAAACCAACTAAAGCGTCGAACTCCACGTTTATCTAAAATTAATACATACTGGGTATTGCAATAGCAAAAAAAGAAAATTTTAGAAAAATGGAAATGTTTAACAACTATAAGCAATAATGAAGAATACTTTCAAACCGGAAATGATTCAAATTGAAATTTATAATATAGTAATTCGGAAGTGCTGTTTCATTGTGGGATAGGTCGAATTGGTCGAACCCGTCAGTTAAAATGTATAATATTTTAAATTTCAAATTAAATTAGAAATTTTCAGTTTAGTTGAAGCAAAATTTTTCAAGTTGCTGGCAGTTCCGGTTATACAGGACTCCCGTACCAAATACATTGTCAGAAATTGACTCCAATATTTTTTATTTTTAAATAAGCTTTAAAATAAAAACAAAATAATTTCTGCATCAATATTTCTGTATCTTAAAAACTTTTTGCGCTAGTAAGTTTCAATCGTCAAAATGGAAAGAAAATTGAGAGGTCGTTACTTTAAATACAATCAAGCAATATTAATAATTGCCTAAATTACAGAGTAATTAGTGCGGATAAGTATTAAAATTGATTTTTTTTAACATACTAGGAAGTTGAAAATATTATAAATGGATTAATCAATTGCCCTCTAAGAGGGTCCCAATTTTTATAAATAGTTTTGTGCATTTCGGACAGCTGGGAATTTTGTTTACTACGGCGAGTCGCAGAACATCTCAAAATTTTCAAATTCAACGAAAATAGCATGTCGTTTTTTGATTGCAAATTATTACAGAATATTAGTTGAAAAGTTGACGCGATTCAACAATGACAAATAACCTTTCGAAATTTCCCATTAAAAACTTAAATAGGAGTTTTTTAGATCTCCCGGCTCTCCTTTTCAATAGCTTTAGTATTTGACGGTTAGAAACAAAATCATTAATTTACGATTTAATATCAATACTAAAGATATTTGTCTAAATCTTACAGCGATGAGAAAAAATTGAAAATTTATGAATTGATAAAAACACAAAGACTTGTTATTTTTTTCTTCAATAAACTGGAAACAAAAAAATGTTTTTTTTTCATCACAACCAATTTTTCTTTCTCTCTTGAAAAAATTAAGAAAAAATTATAAACTATTAACGATTTTTTTTTACCGTTATTGACAATATAATTTATTTTTAGTGATAGTCGTATTTATTTAAGTACATTTTATGACAGACTACTGAAACTACACCATTTCAAGTTGTAATTCAGAAAGTATCATAATAATTTCAGAAAGTGTAATTTGTAATTAAGAATATAGTCAACTTAATTTCAGAAACGGTGATATTTATTTGAGATTAGTAAGTTGAATTTCAGAAAGGGTAATATGCATTTTAGAATAGTATTTTGAAATTCCAAAAATGTAAAATGTATTTGAGAATAGTATTATGAATTTCAGAAAGAATAATATGTAATTCAGAATAATAAGTTGAATTTCAGAATGGGTAATTTGTAATTGAGATTAGTTAGTTGAATTTCAACTAACTCGGCTTCGCCTCGGCCACCATCTCACACTCGCCAGGAAATAAAACTTTCTGGCCTTGGGTTGTAATACACTATTTAGCAAGTTTACTTTTAGAAAATTCAAGTTTTTTATTAAGCTCTTATCATCTTGCGGTAGTAACCGAAAATTGAACAGAATACCTGAAGATTTAGTAAAAGACTTTTGGTAAAAAAAAGTAAAACGGACACAATAAAAAGATAGTTATTCATAAATAAACAAAAATAAAAAACGTACGTCAAGTAAATCTTTGAATACAACAGGAGGATCTCTGAGTTTCTTCCGCTCTTCCTCCTGTTTCCTCTCTTCTTCTTCCAATTGCATAGCCTGCTCAGAAGGCAGGGACACTTCTCCGTTTCCATTAACGACATTATCGACCATCGCTGATTCCTATAAACCAAAAATTTAAACCCCAAAACTTGCAAAGAAAACAAAAAAAAGAAGAAGAAAAACAAGAACAAAAACAGGAATAAACAAACCTCACTATCTTCAAGACTTTGACCGGATTGCAGTAATCTTTTGCGTTTCTTTTCCTTTTTGCGCTCCTTCTTGGCTAACTTTTCCGCCAATCGTTTGCGTCTTTGCTCGATAATGAAAGCGTTATACCTGCAAATACCACCAGAATAACCCGCAGAAGAAAAAAAGCAACAATTGCCAACCACATTTCATTTATTACTATAATATTTTTTAGAAAAACAGAAGCAGAGAAAGCACGGGTGAAGGAATCGATCAATAAACTAACAAACAACTGAATGAAGGAGAAAGGATTTAGCGGGACATTATTTGCGTGTCAATCATTCACTCAAAATTGAACCTTGCTTCGTCGATTTCGGAATTGAGTTCTTCGTATTCTGGACTGGAGGCTCGAGGACTGAATCCTTGGGAAACGGGTCGCGCGTTCTGTTCGAGTAGTGTTACCAAAGACGCCACAGCTGTTCCCAATTGGGTACCGGTCACTTCTTGTGGTAAATCCAAAATGTACTGAGGAATACTGGCTCCGCACAGAAATTGTGCTAGTTCTTGAGAGAAATTGTTGCAGTTGTGAGTAAGTAAATTGTATGTTGAATCTCTGAAATTTAATTGACAATATCATCATTTGTAGTTTAAATTAAATCCAATTATTATCAAATTCATAATATCATTTTTATGATCGAAAACTTTCAATGTAATAGATACTACCACAGTTTAAAATGGTAAATGTTCATCTCCATTACATATTTTTGGACTCAAAATTGACCCTAGATTCCAGAAAAGTGAAAAATTAGGTACCATTTAAAAAGTCAAAAGTTAGGATCATTTCCGGTGAAACCGGAAAAACCAAAAAGTTAAAACTTATGCCAATAAATCGGAAACGACCGCTTAAATAAGTGTACCAATTTTAAGAAAAATCTATAGATAAATAAAAAAAATGCAGAGGTGGCCCTTTTCTACATTTTATCATAGGACTTAAGTTGTCAATTAAAATCAATGGTTCAAACTATTTTTCTTATATTTTTCATCATAAAAATCGTTTGAAAAAAAAAAAAACGCAAAAAACGTAGTAATTTTCTAACAAATTGATTGTCCCTATATGGGATTTCGAAAACTATTTTTAAATGCTAGAAATTTTTTCTAAAAGGTATTTTCAGCAAACAAAGATGCCATCATCGGATTTTCTCCAATCGGGTTATTCCTTGTTATAGCCAAAAGTTTAATTTTTGGCATCTTTTTTAATGATCACAACTTCTCTATTTTTTTAAACAGCGGTTAGATTTTTTTTAGTGGAAACCTTTAAAGAGTTGTTGGTTAGTTACGCGGAAAAATATTTCATTGCTCTTTAGTAGGCTTTAAAACATCTAAAATAGAGTCTTTAAAATAAAAATAAATAGATTATGTTGATATAAAATATGAACTTTTTCAAGATTTGGAGAGTTAAATCGTTAAGTGATTAAAAAGTAAAAAAAAAAAAATAACTTTTAAGTTTGACTTCAATTGCGGATAAATTAAAATATTTGTTAGATTCAATTAGGTGTAAGGAAAAGCTTTGTTACTATTTTCTAAAAAAAAACATAAATCTCCTTGGTTTATGCTCTACACGTAGTAAGATGACAGAACTTTTCTTTACACATAATATTAGTAAGGAGCGAGAACATTCTTAAGAAACTTTTGTGTCATATTTTTGTTTTTTAAAAAGCTATTTTGAACAATAGAGATTTTTGTTAATAAAATAACAATAAAAAAAATCGAGAAATTGGAATAGGTTTTTCTAACAATCAATGTTTTCGGGACTACGAGATTTGATCCAACCTGTACAGATGGCCCTTTTTCTAAATCAATTCTACTGTAAAAATTTACACATTTCAAAAATAATTTTGAAAATGTGCAAAAAATATGACTCTGGCCACTTTATAAGTTATAGAAATAGAAATGTCAAAAGAATTAAAAATTTAATTATTTTTTTCCAATATTATGTTCTCTTCCATTTCCATCAAATATTTAAATATTCAATAATATTAACAATATTACGAATTAATAAGCAAAGAATTGCTAACAACTAAGTCACAAACAAAAATAACATTAAAGTGAATAGAATTTATGTCAGAAGTATTTCTTCGAAAATAAAAGTTTGGCTTACTTTGAAAAAACATTCCACATTTTTGGTTTTTTTTTTTTGGCAGAAACAAAAAGGACTATTCCTCAAATTCTCACGGAGTTAATCGATAAAAAGAAAAGCAAAAACCAACTTACGCATATGACGAGTGACTTAATTCCAAAATGTAACTCTGGAAAACGTCGCAGGGGATCTCGGTCGTGCCCAAAATGATCCTTTCGTGTGCCTTCCCTAAGGCCGTTCCTTCCTAAAACACGCACCGTATAATTATGCGGTAAAATTCCCAAGCCGTTTTGAATGTAAGCCAAGAAAGCTATTGTAGGCGATGTATATTTTTAGAATTTCTAATTTTAGACAGGAAAAATTATATAGTGAATCTTTAGCCATCTTCAGCTACCAATGCAAATAAATCGTATCGTCATATAAGTTACAAGCAGAAATAATAATATATTTTTAATAATTTGCTGATTAAAGGGTTTGTTTGTGATTATTCATAATCATAAAGCAGCTGCAGGCAGTGCTTTCTAATTACACTACAAAATTTATGTTTTCAAATAAGAAAACTTACCACAGGACTTGTGACTATTCCCCTCGAACTAAAGAAAAATTCCAGTCCGTAAACAACGATAGAAGTGTGCCATATACCGTCAATTTGTTTATCTGAAAGCATATCATTGGTAAGTACTCATCGGAAACAAAGAAAACATAAAAATTTGTAGAGTCCACATGGAATTAATGGATTAAATTAGTATACTGTTCACTTTTGGGTGCATTCATCGAATTTAATGTTTATCTATTCTTAAATTATAAATAAAGCATTGAAAAAAATAAAAATAAACAGTGAACATAACCTTAAAAATATTACATGATTTTTTTATTTTAAATTTCAAAGACTTACTTAAAAGTAACGGCGACATAACTTTAGCCATTCCGTTGGACAAATCATAAATTAAGAGTTCCACTTTGCTTGAACTCATTCTCTCTTCGAGAAATTGTCTATTTTGCAACTTTTAAATCACAAATGGCACTTGTCATCTAATTACAATGCTCACTTCACATTCACACCAGATTGTTCTGGAATTTTCTGTTACTTTTTTCTAATCTGGTTTTACTGTTTTTATTACATTTCTTGAATCATTTTTTATTTAAAAAAAACTTATTTTATATTAAAAAATGAAAGTTATTTGAAGAAAGTTTGATAACTTGAGAAAACAATTTACAAGAGCTAGACTCAGGTAGCTGTAAGTGCGTTTTGGATGTAAGCAGTCTTACGTGTTCGGTATTTTCCTTTCCGAATATTATTTTCGCCCACCGAATAAGCTAAAAATAATGCATGCCATTACCTGCATGCTAGAAAATTTATATTTTGATGACAAATATACCGCGAACCACACAAACACACATATTGGCGATGTTTGTGGTTCTCAAAGTTTGCTTTATGCATCAAAGTCGCATTTACAGCTTTTGAATATCTGGTTTATTGAAACAGTTTAAATTTCAAAAGGGGTAAATTTGAAAAAGAATGAATTGTTTTTGAAATTTCTATCAGTTTCAGGGCAGGCAACTTAATCTGGGGATTTCTAGGGTCACAACAGTTGGCACTTCATCATCACTAACTAATGGATGATGACAAAAACAAAACAAAAGTCTCGCAACTGAGACAAGGAAAGAGTAGAAGAAGACAGGCTATGGCAACGGAGACCAAACTGAACTCCATCAGAAGTTTTTAAGAAACTATTTGTAATTTTCATTAATCAGTATCACAGAGAGCTGTAAATTTCGATTTGAGTTGTTACAAAAATTTATGTTTATTTCTGGTGGTTAAAAAAATAATTTTTTTTAGGGAAAATAAAGAGTAGGTTTTGAATTTTCGATTAAACCAAAGCGGTTGGCGCTGACTAAAAATAACAATAAAACAAACTAAAAAAAAAACAAATATGACACAAGTTTTTTTTTAGTCGAAAACTACTTTTATACTTAATTTGTTTTGTTAAAACATGGAATTCCTATCAACCGGCATATTCTTTCTATTTATTTTTTTAATTCATTGATTCCTTATCATTTTCTTGTCAAACGATGATATCCTCATCGACGAGGTTCGGTCCTTAGTTATTTAGTCAAGTCCAACGATATGCAATATGCTAACAAAAGCATCAAAAGTTTAATTTAACGTTTTCACAAAATGCTTTGTAATGAAACAATCGTTTTTTTTTTTGTTCAACTTGACTCTTTCTTTGTCTCTTCTCTCTCTCCATCAGATGAGGACTTCAGCAAATTTCTCGCTTCCTCTCACTCAGTCTCAAGTCTCATATGCGAAATACGTCCACAGTGTTGACAATTAGTTACTCAACGAAAAATCATCTGATGTGTTAATTAAAAGAGTTCATCGGACAACACTAAGCATGTCTAAAGATAAGAATATTGTAAGTTCAGGGCAAACCCTTTAAGGAACCAGTGCATTCAGCTTAATTTCTTAATTTTACTTGCATTTACCAGAGTCATCGTGACATAACCTCAAACTCTGCGATTTTTTTCAGATTTTGCGAATCCAGTCTTCGGAAGGCACGAAACGAATAGAAATTCGCCAATCTGCCAACACTTGCGAGCTCTTCGAGAAAATCTACAATGCCTTCGAACTGAATAGCTTTGCTTTTGCACTCTACAAGGAGAAAAGCTGCAAGCATGAGATTGCAAGTAGCAAGTCTCGCAGTCTCCTAGACATTGGTCTCAATCACGGCGACATGCTCTATATGACGCCAGTTAATGGTGCTTTATTATTCGCGTCGTCTGCAACCAATAATGTAAATACTGCATTCTCATTTCGAGGGTAAATCAACTGAATTTTGTTCTTTTTTCTTTCAGAATTTGTCTTCAAATAATGCAGGTGAACCTGAACCAATAGCCTCAGGGAGCAGCTTAAATGCTTCTTCTATAGCAGGATTATCGGTAGCGTCAGTTCCGTCAGCAGTAGGAAATAAGAAGGAAGATGAAGTGGATGCAATTCTGGCTAAGATGGACGGCAAAATCGAACGGCAGCGAGACGACAAATTGTGCAGACACAACAGTAATGCCCGATGCTTCCACTGTTCGCCGTTGGAGCCCTACGACGAAACCTATTTGAAGGAACACAATATAAAGCATTTATCGTTTCACTCGTTTCTGCGCAAGATGACGTCGGGTGCGGATCGCGGCAAGTTTCTCGCCCTCGAAGATCTGAACTGTCGCATCAAGAGCGGCTGCAAGGACCATCCGCCATGGCCGAAAGGCATCTGCTCCAAGTGTCAGCCGAATGCTGTCACGCTGAACCGGCAAATCTATCGACACGTCGATAACGTGCAGTTCGAGAATACGAGTCTGGTGGAACGGTTCCTCAACTACTGGCGTCTCACCGGTCATCAGCGGATCGGATTTCTGTACGGCAAGTACGAGGTGCATGCCGACGTGCCTTTGGGTATACGCACAACGGTGGCCGTTATCTACGAGCCGCCCCAAGAGAGCAGTCGCGATTCGGTGCGTTTGCTCGACGATCCGCAGGCCGCCACTGTCAATGAGCTGGCTCAGCAGCTAGGCCTTAAGCCAGTCGGCTGGATCTTCACCGACCTGATCGCCGAGAATATTCAAAAAGGCACTGTCAAGCACACCAGGCATGTCGACAGTTATTTCATGTCGGCCCAGGAGTGCTATATGGCCGGCTACTATCAGAATCGACATCCGAATGTCTGCAAATATGCCTCTAAAGGGGTTTTTGGATCTAAATTTGTCACCGTTTGTGTAACAGGTATGTTGTTTTAATTCGTTATTAATTTTTTTTAAATTTTGTTGGAAAATATTTTACGTTTTGTTGATCCATTGTAAATTTTGTTAATTGGTTGTTTGTTTTTGGCGCACAGGTGATAAGACCAATCAGGTTCATATGGAGGGTTATCAAGTGTCCAATCAGTGTATGGCTCTAGTGAGAGATAACTGCTTCGTGCCGACGAAGGATGCGCCGGAATTGGGTTACATCAAGGAGTCCAGTGATAAGCAGTATGTGCCGGATGTTTACTATAAGGTCAGTCGATTTTCGATTTTTGCTTTGCTACTTTTTAAGCGAATCAAAATGTGTTTGCTTGATTGTTTTTGTTGGCCAGTTCTTATCGCGTTTTATTTCTGGCCTCCAATTTTAATGGATTAGTCATATTTTTATGGCGCAAATTGTCATTTTTGATGTTGTACATTTTAGCTTGCTCCATTAATTTTTTTTAATGTACCAGGTTTTTCGAGAAAAAAGTTGACTTTCTTCTAAATTGCCAATTAATTTTTTAATGTCCTATTCTGGCAAAAGTTTTGAAAGATTTAATCCTATCATCGGCAGATATAATTTAAGATACATTTAAAAGTGCAGTCTTGGAACGTGTGTTTTTAAAAACGCGGTATTAATATCCAAAGTGCATTATTTGAAATATGGTTAAAGTTAAAAACGCTGAAACACACAAATGCAAAGCATTTTAGTAATTAAATTGGATGCTGATACTAAAAATGGTGAATTTTAAGAATGTTTTTTAATTTTCTCTTTTTTATCGTTTATAATTTCAATTTCAAATTTCTCAATTTTCACTATAAATTGTTTTTTTGTGTTCATTTAAATTTAAAAATGCATTAAATTTTCTAAGCATAAAGAATTGAGATGTTATATTTTAAATTGGTATTTTAAAGTTTCTATAATTTTGAATCATATTTTTTTGTTGTTGTTTTAATATAAAATAGCATTTTTTAGGAAAATATTTTAATTGAACTTGAATAACAGGTATACCTTTGAAAAGAATAAATATTATAAATTTTTATTTATTTAAAATAATCAAAATAATGACACAAACAATATGCTAGTTAAGAAGTCCCTAGCCAAATATGGTTTCCATTTATAAAAATACAACTTTATTTTTATCTCAACAATCAAGCAAACTCTAGAAAATGTGGTAAATTATTTGGATTCTATTCAAAAATATCTATTTGAAATAATTATTATCTTATTACTATGTCAAACAGTTTTCTGGTCATAATTAATTTTCTGCAATTAATTCGACGATTTCAGTTTTTTTTTCGAGATAATTCGAGAACCAGGTGGCAAATATTTCTTTTATGAAGGGAAGTTTAATAATCGTTTAATTCTTCCCATTTTTGTTCATTAAAATTAAAATTAAAATTAAATTAATTAAAATTAAAAATTGTAGAAGCAAAGAAAAAAAAGTTTTTTTTTGTTGGTTTGTGTTATTAATAAAAAAAGAAAAGAAGTAGAGCATAGCGTAAAGAACTAATTAAAAAAAGTTGTTTGTTTCAGTTTGCAATTAATTAAAATTTCAATAGTTATTTATTTTTTATACTTAAAAAAAAACTAATTTGAGTCAAATTACGGAAAGAGTATTTAGGTAGAAGAAAAGTTCGCTTATCAATACAAATAATAACTAAAAATAAAAAGCGTCGTCAGTGCTGGTAAATAAAGTAAAGTTTGATAAGACTTACTTTTGCCACAAAATAAAACAACAATTTCCTTCTAACGCTAAAAGAACAACCACGAAAACATTTTTCATCAAATTAATTATAATAACCGTTTGAACAATGACTAAGAAATAAAAATGATTGCCTTTTAATGAACTTTTAAATTTCTCTATGGAAAAAAGAATCCTGTTGTTTAGAATTTCATGCACAGTATTCGTTGGATTTTCTGAGTTTTTAAATTTGGTGTCATTTGAATTTTATGTTGCCGGTTTGTAAACTAAATGACTAAAGTTAAGAAATATGGCGCGAATTATTAAACTGTGCCCTTTTAAAGCGATTTCTGGTTGTAAAAAAGAGTTCTCTATGGAAATAATTCTAGCCCTTTGATGCGAATTGCAATTAGTAATATAATTACTACTATAATTTTAGATTTTAGTTTTTTATTTATTTTAAAATCGTTATGATGACTAATTTTGAAAAAGGAAGAACATACTGTTAAAAACGATACTTTTGAAATTCTCATCAATTCTAAAGTTACCACTAAATGCAGTATTCACGATCGATTTTTTCTACTGCTAATCGACAGCCGCTTTAATTACCAATGCTGATTAATTATTAATTTAAGTTGTGCGTGGATGTAGGTATTTACTTACCTTCGGCCAACAGGCAATATAGATTCGTTTACTTTTCGTTTGTCTTGCGTACCAATTTTTTTGTTGTTCGATTTCAGTTCATGTTTTTCACCTTTCTGATGATTATTATCGGGTAATTTTAAAACGCAAATAAATTTGCCACATTTTGTCAACGCCTGAAAAGTAAATGAAAATAAATAGGCAGGAAAGCGCTGATTTGTCCAATGATTTTTTAATTTTTTAATTTCATTTGTCGATTATAAGAATCGGAACATTAGCACTTAACGGGTGCATTTTAGTTAGTTAGTTTTTCATTTTCATTTTTTTTTTCTTTGGTTTGTCACTCAACTATTTACATTTAATGACATTGCTACTCGTCGTTTTGGTTTTCTTTTACCATTTAAGTACAATAAGTAGCTTTGATATCACAACAATATATTTGTATTATAATTTCTAATTTAGTTTTACATAATTCGAATAATATAAAAATTTGAAGCGTTTCAAGTAAAGGGAAACATGAGGAGATTCGGAAAATCCTATATTTCGATTTCGTTGAGACACTTTCTACATTGATTTCCGCATAGATGATTCATTGCATAGCATTTCTCAAGTAAAGTCATTAGTAAAATAATATACAGGGGATCTATGAATTATAGATTCTTCAAGATTATCTTTGTTTATATCTCTGTTAATGATAATAACAAGGAAAACATTAATATTCCACAGTTCCATCGAGTTTCACAAAAAAATGAATACAGGGTAGCTACTTTCTCAATCCGTAATTGGGTACCTTCTACATTTTTTAAGATAGAGATTCGGTAAAATGTGCAGAATTTTACGCTTTTATCCTTTTACGAAAATCGGATTTGTCTCCTGGTTCCCAAATTATCCCGAAAAAAACTGAAAACCGTCCATTTTTTTTTGATAATTTATTCCAAGAAAACTATTTGACTGAGAAAAAAGTTATAATTGTTCCTAAAAGATATTTTTAAATACAATCTAAGTAATTTATATATTTGAAAAATTAAATAAGCTATTCAAATTTTGATAAATTAATTTCAATTTATTCATAAATATCTGTTTGCTGCCGGTTTGTGTTGGTGTTAGACCACTTTTTAAAATTATAATCATAAAACAAAATGGATAATTTTCAGTTTTTTCGTGATAATTTTGAAATCGGGTTTCTAAAAGCGTCATATTCAACAGATTTTATTACTACAGTAAAGATAAAACAGATTTTTTTTCTTGCATTTATGTAACAAATATACAAAAGGCATAGACAGTGTGACCTAAAGATCAATAGTTTTTTTTACTACTTTGATATTTGAAAAAAATATATTTAAGGGAGGTTTTTTAAATAAGGTTTTTCCTTTTCTTTCTTAAAGCTATGACTTAGCTATCAATTTTTATCTCGCTTACAATTTTCTAACGTTGTCTTTCTAAAAAAAAAAAAGAATGACCTACGTACCAGTGAATTAATTAATGTTGCTTTAGTGTTTCTATAATTCCAATCCAAGTTTATCAGTTATTGTGGTTTTGGAGATTTCTTTTCGATTTTGTAATTAATTGATAGGTCATTTTCGGATGAGATCTGTTTATTGTTTTTGTTGTATATCGGGTTCGTTTTCCTAGATATCAAAAGATGGTGGTGGTATGCCCCTGGATTATGTATGTTAAAATAGTTATTATGGATAATTGGCATTTATTCTAATTTTGTCGGAATAACAGCAACCTGGAATTCTAAAGTAGGACACCTTTTATATTATTTTACAATGAGGGAATCCAGGAAAATTTTGCTAGGAAACTATTTAAAGGTTTATGTTCTATTATTTTTTAAGATATATAAATTCAACCGGTATAACCGGAAGTGTCGTCATATTAAATATATTATACATCAACTCGTCTGGTGGAGAGATGATTATATCGAAAATTTAAAGTCTACAACTCCTATAGAAGGTACATAAACACTATTTAGCTGGATTGCTGTAATTGACTTTTGAAATGTCAGAAATGACGGCGCGAAATTCAAAATTAGCGTTTTTTAAAGGGCTGCTGCATAAAAACGAGAAAGTGCAGGAGCTTCAAAAAAATGTTAAAAGATACTCCTCATTGAATACTAG